>JARJHM010001774.1:0-14649 GCA_033356055.1 Carex pumila
CAAAGTCAAAGCCCAAAATCAAAGCCCAACACTATTCATGCCTTAATGGGCCAAGGGCAAAATGGTCTTTTACCCTTGGTGCCGACTTCCCATGTGTTGACATGTGTCATGTGAGGTGGCAAGGGTATTTTGGTCATTTCACATGAAAAAGGATGAGGTGTCAAGGGCTTTTGGTAAATAGATTTGTTTTGAGGGGTATTTTGGTCTTTTGCAAACCTCCTCAAAAGTCTATAAATAGAGGGGTAGGGGTAGAGAGAAAGACTCACTAATTCACGTGTTAATCTGATTACTTTGTTAATCGGTTTTTCTCTCTTCCTTGATTTCGGTTATTTCGAGATTAGGAAAATAATATATTTTGCGAAATCCCGCGGTTTAGCTTTTAAAGCGATACCAAGTAATCTCGGGACACAAATATATTTATTTCGTCCTTTTTCTCGGTGAATAGTGTTTCAGCAGAATTCCGCGGTTTACAAGATTTCTGGCAGAAGAAATAAACCGCTCTCCGGTTAGTCCTGGTGGATAACCGATAGAGGTATCACACGTGTGATACTACGAGTCGATTCCTTCCTTGGTGTAGCTCTTCTCGCTTATTCTGCATTCCAACTGAGATTTGGAATTGAGGTATAAATTGTTATATTAATCTATTTAATTTGTAAATAGATTTAATGCTTTAGAAAATCAATTATGGAGTAGATCTGTAAATAAATTAAATGAGGTTTTGATGCCAAAGGAATACTGAAGGTGGACCGCCTTGGAAGGTTTCCTGACATACCTCGTTTAATTTTTAGCTTAACTTAACCGTAAAATTTTTGTTTTACACACTTCCGCTGTTAAGCTAAATCAATGGGTTTGAACCGTCAAAACCCCAACATGTTAATCATAAGCCATTTAACATTGGGCTAAAATGCATATTAACTACAAAAAAAGAAGCCAAACATGAGATGGGCTGAAATCCCCCATCTAACTAACTTTTCATTTTAAATATAATTATCATTTCTAACAATCTTTATTTCTTTCCTCCTCATCTTTCTCTTCCACCACCATCTTCCTCTCCCACCTCTGCTTTCGCCTCTCTCTCCCACCTTAGCCTTCCACCTCCGTCTCCCACATTTGCTTCCGCCTCTCCCACCTTCACCTCTTCCACGTCCGCCTCCCACCTCCGTCGCTTTATTAGATAAATAGTGCTTCAATTCAGATAATAGAAAGTGATCCATTGAAATCAGTTTGTTTCAAAAGAAAAGAGGAGAAGACGATGCAAAAAAAAGCCTTTTAAGAGCTTGATAAATAACAATAGAATCATTTACAGCTTCAATCCGTTGCTTTTTTTTCTTTGTGAAGAGGATACGCAAATTAACAAAATATATTAAAAAATATATAGGCATTAAAAAATTTACTAATTAGAAAAGAAAAATAAGTAATTGATTACGAAAGACAATTTTATCCATTAGAATGAAAATTTGAATTGTGTTTTGTCAGTAACAAATTTTATAGTTTTAATATCATCTCTCTTTGTTTAGTACAATGACGCTAAAATAATCAATTAACCATAATTATCATGTTTTTACTGATTCACATCTTTTATTTCCCCTGTTTTCACCACTATCTTTTATGAATATAGAACAAAATATGGTAAGTAGCATGACACAATCATATCTTCATAAATTCGAAATATAAGAACTTTGTTGAAATGAAAAGACTATTGATTTGTTGGCGTTTTGGTTGCTCTAAAATGAAATGCAGGTAAAAATTTTTTCTAACTCATATGGACATATAATAACATATTATTATTATTTTCTTCTTGCTTATCTAAAGAAAAAAATTTGTAAATTTGACACTTATGATGTCTTATATATGAAATCAGAGAGCTCGACTCCCTCATTTCTCCTAAAAATAAAAATAAAAACTATTGAGGTTTAATCAGTATAAGATAATCCAAACGGAAGAAAAAAAATATACCTATATTTTCAACGGTGGGTTAGGTGCTGCCACATATTGTAATTTTTTTTTTCCATATTTATATTTTAAAATTGAAATTTAAATGTCAAATCCAAGATATTGGTAGTTTTCTCAAAGGGATGTGTTCACATAATTTTTTTAGTTAATCTTATATTTTTAGTTAATGAATCTCTTATATCTTAGATTCATTACTTTTAAGACCTCTTGATTTCGTTCAAAACAAGCTTATAATGAACAGCTAAAATATAAAAGAAAGATTATAATATCTAATTACACAAAAAATAATGATACCGCTATCTATTAAGAAGCCGAGGAATATAGACTATCAACCGATGATAGCTACGGTACAGAATAAATTGGAAGGATGGAAGGCGAAATTACTGTCATATGGGGGACGGGTCACCCTGGTCAAGGCGGTACTTACTGCAATGCCGCTACACTACATGCAAGCTTTGAAAGTGCCAAAAGGGGTTATCCGACATATCGACGGATTGAGAAGATCATTCCTGTGGAAAGGAAACGAGGTATGTAAAGGGATAAATTGCCTGGTTAACTCGGATAGGGTGTGTGCTATGAAATTGAATGGAGGTATGGGAATTATAGACCTAAGGTGCCAAAATGATGCCTTACTGATCAAGTGGTTATGATCGATTAACAACAACCCGGAGGGGTTATGGGCCTCAACCCTTAGGAGGCTGTATGGAATCAACAACGCCGACCAGGTAAGAACACATGCGACATCTTCCTTTCTGAAAGAACTGATCGAACTATTGCCTTTCTTTAATGTCTCGGCAATTTTTGATCCTGTAATGGTCAAATGGAGATGGCGATGGTCTACATTGGATATTTATACATGTGCTTCTGCATATCAGATGATGCACAACACGGGGGAAATTGCGCCAAACCACAAAATCTTGTGGAAAATGAGGGTCCATTGAAGGTTCGGGTATTCCTGTGGCTAATGCTCAAAAATAAAATCTTGACACAAGAGATCTTACAGATAAGAGGGTGCAATGTGGCATCAGGTTGTCACCTGTGTCACCTTAACGGAATAGAAACAACAAACCACATCATGTGGGAGTGTAACTATGCGAGACTTTTTTGGAGAGGGCTATGTGCTCACTATAACATTAGGTGGGGCAATCGAATGAACGCGAGAGACCTATGGCTAATAGACATGGCAAACTTAATGCTAAGAGAGAGGATGCTGTGAAGAATTGTCTGGGCTGCAGGAAGCTGGGCAATTTGGAGAGAACGAAATAGAAGGCTTTTCTCCAATAAACAAAAACCAGTGTATTTGTTAATCGATGATACGACCAATGATATCATGCGGTGGTTGCGCCATATTTAATGACTCAAGAGGCAAAGATGGTATTAACCAGGCAGGGAAATTTGTTTCACTGTTGACGGTCCTAGATGCTAGTTAGATATTATTCTAAATAAGACATGATATGTAAATAATTTACTTTTCATCTTTTTACATTTTTGTGTATAAACTTTTTTCTTCACTAATATATGTTGCCTCTCAGCCAACCTTCAAAAATAAAAAAATAATGATACCAAAACCCTGTTCTGTTTCTTAAATATTTCTTTTATAAGAACTCAAATATATATGAAACGGCTAAAATCCACACTTGCATTTGTATATTCAAGATACCAAAACGCTACTCTGTTTCTCAAATATATTAACTATTTAAACACTGTACTTTTAAGGACATGATTTCCATGTAGTCTCTGATAGAGAGCGAATTCTAGAAGAAAGAGAATTATTGGCATTATCAGTATTCAGTACTCAGTAGTCTTGCTAGCTAAAGCTAGTGATTTGCTAACGGGTTATCCGTGATTCGTTCCGGGTTATCCTTTAGAAGTAACGGGTGAAGGAGTAGGTCGGATACGGATAAAATTCGTAACGGGTAGACGGATAATTTTTCCAAAACTTTTATTCGGTCTGTTTATTATCCGTATCCGTTGCGGGTTGACGGGTACAGTCCGGTCCATCGGTTTTTTTTTTCTCTTCTGTTATTTTTTCTTTTTTTATCATTTCTAAATAAATAAAATTTGTAATCTTATATATATATATATATATAAACCAGTTGAGGTGATCCGGGTGGGTCCGGCTGGATTTGATTTGACCCGAACCGGGCCCCTCTTGAACCGGCGGGACAAATTCAAAAAAATTTAAATTTTGAAACGGGTTGGGTACCGGTAACGGGTATGGATATGGGTAGGCGGGTAGACTGGTACGGATACAATGGGTTTTTTTTTTCAAATTAGATTGTCCGATCCGTTTATTACCCATCTACCCGTTTGTATCCGGGCAACGGGTACGGATACCTCGGATAATGGATACGGACCGGACAAAACGAATTGAACCCCTACCGGATTTAGCAAACCACTAGCTAAAGCGACAGAGAAAGCAAATTTATTAATTTAATAAGGAAATTTATTGATTGCCATCAACGGTCGAGCTCATAGTCTCTGTCGCAGAGCCCCACAGGTCGCATGGGCGGTTGGACTCGATCGACCAAGTGTATCTGTGTAACCGCGATTTGTGTGACATGTGTCCATGTAACTATTTAACCTTTTGCAATCCTTTCCTGGTTGCGCACTTGTTCGGACTTCTACTCTGTTAGTATAAGTTGACTATTTGAGGGAGATTGTGAAATGTGAAGCTCCCAAAAAGAACTTAATTTGGTCAAAGGTCAAAATTAATGCAGAATGCTATGTTAATTATGGTGGGATCACTTTTAGTTTTAGGTTCATATCACATTTTTTTTTTCTGCAAAGAAGGACTTGAGACAAAAAAAAAAAAAATTCTAAATTTTCTTAATTTAGTTGCAAAGATTTTTTTTTATATATATATAAGAACTGTTAAAAAAATTATTCATTAATTATCTAATTTGGACTGATAAAAAAATTATAAACCATTCTAAAATTACTTTATGATTGAGCTGTGTCTACCGTTAAAGCACATGATCTAAATCTCAGCTAAAATTAACCCCCAGCACTGGTCTCATTAGCCTCCAAGGCTCTAACTAAGTCGACCAATTATACCTTTTTTTGGGTAAATATATCTAATCAAGCTGATTCTAAAGCAATCTTATATTTTCTAAAACAGCTACATCCGTATAATAAATTTACCTTTATTTCGGTGTAAATGATAGTCAAACAAACCCACGTGTCAGCAGGTGTATTTGGCACTCTATCCATAATGCTCCCGAAAATTTTATTTATAGCATAAAAAAAAAAAAAAACCAAAACACCGTTTGATCATAATTCAAGAATTATTCAAGACACAGATTAGTTCTGCGAACTCAAATATAGAAGTTCGCAAAGGCTTTTTGCGGCCCCTGATTGAGGTCTGTATTTGAATCTACAGAACCAATTTGAGGCTTGGGTAGAACTCGAATTCTCCCAAAAGAGAGTGTTATGTTTTTTTTGTGTGCTATAAACAAAAATTTCGGATAATGCTCCTATAAGATCATATGTGGTTAACTAGTCTGTTTTTCTTTCTAAATCAAAGGACAAGAATTGTTGAATACTTATGTTCTATAATAAAATTAGAGAAAATGTTTTCTTACCCATTGATTTGTACCCAGTTTTTACCCAACGCTATCCACTCTGAGTTTAACTGTCTTTTAACTTCCGATTAACGTTCACTGGTCCCCACTTATTAACGGTCTTTAAAAACTTTCCTTCCGCGCAACCGCTATTTTCATTTTTTAATATGATTTTAAAAACCTTCCTTCCTCGATCTATTTCTTTCATTCCTGAGACGATTATGACGATATCCTTTCGATTTCGTATTTCTCTTCTCTCTTTTCTTTTTTCCTTCGCTATTTCACATAGATTGCTGATGCATTCTGTTTTTTATACATGAGCACGGCATAAGCTTCAGGCGTGGCTTACAATCGAAAAAAAAGAGAAATTGTGATCTCGTTTTTGATCGAGATATAGCATTGAAGAGCACAACGAAATTGAAATCGAGCGAGTTATTTACTTATTTCAGTAACTGATCTAACATTATTTGAACTTTCATTTGAATTTCAATTGTTTTATTTACTGTTCAATAACAGATTTCGGATTTCAATTTGTATTTACAATAAAATTACATAGATCGTGCGTTTATTGTCATTGTTTTGAATTGTCTAATGTAAGCGGTAACTGTATTTATTATTTATTTTACAATATTTGATTTTAATTGTCTTGTATTCTCCAATGAACTTTGATGATATTTTATCATTTTTGTTCATGTAATATTTTACAGTACATATATAAGTGTTTTACATCATATATATGTAATGGTTTACAAGATATATACAACATTGACAGTGCATGTTTTAACATATTTTATTGATTTAAATTTATAGCATTTATGTAATAGGTTTATAGGTTATATACAATATTTTACATGATATATGAATTAAGTTTAATTGTTATGTAGAGTATCCTACATGATATATGTCGTTGTTTTACATGACATATGACAAAATTTACAGTATATATGTAACTCTTTTACAGTTTATATATGTAATAGTTTACATGATATATGTCATTGTTTTACATGATGTAGAAACAAGTTTACAAGTTTCATACAGTATTTTACAGTATATATGAATTAGGTTTAAATGTTATGTAGAATATTCTACATAATTATGTCATTTTTTACATGATATATTACACAATTTGTTGTATATATGCAAGCATTTTATAGGATATATATGCAATCGTTTATATGATATATGCAATATTATATGGTCTATTTTAACATATTACTGATTTAAATTTCCATTATTTATCTAACAAATTTACATGTTCTATATAGTATTTTATAACATATATAATTCAGTTTTAAATGTTATGTATTGTATTCTACATGATATATCTTATTGTTTTACATGATGTGTCACAGTTTACAATATATATGCTTATTTTTCATTTTCATTACTATTAATATTTTTTTGCTAAAATGTTTATGTTACAATTTTGTATTCACTGTTTTATAGGATGTAATATGCACAATTACAGTGGTCTTATGACATAATGTTATACATCAATATATCTTTTGTCATGATGTCTTACATGGTTTATTATTGATGTTTATAGGTTTTATACAATTGATTTTAACTTGAATGAAGATCTGGAAAGTGATATTTCTTTAGCTGATGTTGTTATAGTTAATCAAGTTGCAGAAAATAGGGTCATACATGTGTTGGATTTGAATGCAGAATCAGAGGGAGTGGTAGATATAGTAAGAGAGGGATTAGGAGTGTCAGAGATTCATGACTGAAATTTGAATGCAACACCAGATGTAGTGGTAGATACAGTAGGACAAGGATTAGGAGAATCTGGGGTGTCTAACAACTTGTTAGTAAGTGCACTTGTTGTTGGTGATGGTTTTTTTTTTTGTTGAGGAAGCGCACAATTTCTAAAAACTTTATAAGTTTCAAACTGAGTTTGGTGCATGCAAGAGAGTCACAAAAAGGGTGGTATTGTTGTTCTATTTGAAAGTACAACAAGTGGTTCCTCTGAAAGTACATGTATTTTGGCTGGTTGTGTAAGTTGCAAACGGTTAGCAACAAACTCAGGACCACTTGCTAGGATCGCTGGTGGTTAGATTTTTTTAATGACGTATTATGTATGATTTATTATTTAAGTATATAGTATGTAAAAAGAGTTTTACAATATTTGCGCAAGTCAAATGACAATTTTTTTGAATACAAACTGGATATAACTTGTTGGGTACAATTAGTCACTTCCATAAAGTTATTAGATACTTTACTTATTTTCATAATAAATGTATCATAATTGTTGGACTTTAAGGTATATTAGAAGTATTATACAAAAATATGGACAGAGATTAATATCTTAGTTGGTTTCAAAATACATGAAGTCATGATGGGGAACCAAGAACACTAATTTTTTTTTATTATTTCAGAATTTTTATTCTTATTTTTCTGTAATTTATTTTTATTTTTTTTAATTTTTCGCACCACTATGCCAGTATTAGTAAAAAAATTTCGCACCGCTAGTGTCGGCACCAAGAACAAGAATGGACTAGTCCTTTTTTTCTTTGAGACTAAAGTCCAAAATAATTTTTTAGTTCAATAATCTTTTCAAACTCATTAAAGTATTTCAAACTTCAATTTCATTTGTATCTTGACTAAAATTGTTGTAAGTTTTTTTCATTTGAATTCAATTTTTTTTTTTTGGTTAAAAATAACGAAATATAAGGGAGAGACACTTGGTTAAAATAACTAAATAAAAATATTTGATTTACACTTTACAAAATATAAAATTTAACTAATTCTTCAACTTTCTTTTATATTACACTTTCTTTGATAAACACACACACTTTTGTTTTTTATTAATTATAGAATTTGTTCTTATCTGTTTGTCCCTTAATTGTTTTAGAGAAAATGCAAAATTCAAATCATTGTGCTTCTTTTCTTTTTTCTTACTCTTTTTTCCTTTTACATATTTCCAGTAAAATATTTTACTCTTGCAAAAATAAAACTAACATGGATAATTACTGTAAAATAAAATAAAATGGACAAATTATATGTGCACCCAAATAGTTCCATGAAAAGTGATAATCACATTCCCCACACATTGCCACAGTGCTGATGCCACAGAACTAGAAGCAAAGTGAACAAAAAGAGATTTCTTGGCATTATCCGGCGGTATCTCATTTTCACGGAAATCGAAAGGTCAAAGGGGTAGTTGACTATGACCAATGAGATATGTACACGTGGCTATTAGCAGCTTAATTAGCATGCGCCATAATTTATAATATGAATGTTTTGAATTGTTCAATGGTCAAACAGGAAGGGTTGCATCGGATTTTGACATGAGAAACAAAACGCGGTGTTATTTTGGTATTTTATGTTGCATTTTATCATTTTCTTGAATTGATCTTTAATGGTTGCTTATCCTCAATAAAAAAAGATGCAATAATATGAGGTGAGAATTTAAAATATCTTCGTGTTTTAGTCTTACACACAAAAATGGCTCAAATGTTGGAGCTATATAAATAATGTTCATTTTGCAAGAATATTTAATTTAGAGAGTTTATAACAGGGGCAGATCCCTGTAGCACAGGGGTAGCTCTCCTCTTTTTTGAATTTCTGAGTTTTAGTGATGATTTATTAGTACCGATCGACTTTGTCTCTTCTTGAAATTTTTTTTGCCCCCCTCTGAATGTTTGATTTGTAACTTGAGTTAAATTTAGTGTTAAAATCAAAATAAATTTTTTGAATTATGATTAGTAATATTAATTATAAGTTATAGGGTCAGAAATCATAAATCAGGTATTGAAAAATATAAGTCAAAATATTTTTTTTTATCAAGTACTCAATTAGTTAATGGGTTTAAATCCGATTTGATATTTTTTGTCTTCCTCTGACGAAAATCCTGAATTTGCCCCTGATCGACAACACAATCTGTTAAGCTTAATTATGTAATTGTTTTAATTCAAATGCTTAGTCATCGTTAGTTAGTTTTGAAAGCCACATTTCTAATTAAGGTCAGTCATTCTATGAGACTTGAATCCAACCAGGCGTGTGAAGCTTGAGAAACCTGATGTCAACCTATGTGATACAATTTGACATTTATATTTCATTTGTTTAAATGAGTTGACATTTTAGTATTCAACTACACATATAAGGTAGCCAATTTTAATTTCTCCACAGGGGTGTCAATGGGTTGAAAGCATTTTTATTTTCATACTCATACTCACCAATAATGATCTTATCCACTCTACTCTTATCCATTAAAAATTAATCTTACTCTACTCTATCCTTATCCGTTAAAATTATTAGATAATAAAATAATAACGGATGAATAACGAATAATAATAATCATTAGTTTAATTATATTTTATAAATAGAACATCAAAACTCATTTATTTTACACATATGCAATGACATTACTAATATAAACAAAAATAAAAATAAATGTGCAATTAATTTAAACTAAATTGTATTTTTTATAAAACAAGAGAATTAAAAAACATGAATATATCTTCCGACCAATTCAATTATTTAATTAAAAAAATAAGATATGCAAATAAAAGTAATATGTTTAATATCTTTCTTACAACAAAAATAATACACTAAATAACAAAATTACTCACTAATTATTGCTCAAACATTATCATATTATTATATTTTATATAATTACCCTATAATGAGTACGAAATAGCATATACCCGTATCCTTACATGTTTAGTTAATGGAAAAAAAAAATTCCTTACCCATATATATACCCAATAAGTTAACGAAAAAAAATCTTACCCATATCTACCTTATCAAATACGATATGGGTCAGGTAAACGATTAAAAGGGTATCATTGACACCCCTATCCACATCCATCTACCTCAAAGCTGTAAATTTTGGGAGGGGGGCCGATCGGAGATGTTAGAGTGCATCAAGATTTGTGCATTATTGAGCACAAATTTTAAAGTTTTCGCACACATATTGATGCCGATCAAACAACTTTAACTGAACATTAGACTAAATTTAGTTCGATGTACATCGGATTACCTCCAATTCCTTAAATTTTGAGTTATTAATATTTCTAGTCAATGTAGGTTGAGGAACTCGGTTCGAATGCCTATGATCAAATACTTATTTTTTCTTTTCTTTTTAAATCCTTAATAACAAAAATTATAAATCTCAATTCTAAAATCAACATTACACATAATTAGTTCATATTAATTTATTTTTTTGTTATGAGATTTTGAGAACAACAATTGGTTGGCAACTATTATATTTTTAAAATGAGAAAAATAAACCGGTGATCTTTTTCTATATATTGGCCAATATTTGAAAAAAATATTTAGTACAAAGACAAGCGTCAACAAATCAATGGCTAGTTGTAGTTAATTTTGTGCAATAATTTTTTTAAGATCTACAATTCTTCATCTTGTACCAAATGATGAACTCCAGATTTTATAATTTTCAGTAGACGTATATACTTATGACATGGAACAACATCGACAATAAATACTTAATTTTTTAAAAATTATTGTCATGATATGGAACAAAATTAACTCATAAGTCATAACTTAGTTCATTTTCTTGGTAGCCTCTACCAATCATTTCAAAAAAAAAAAAAAAAATCATTTTCATTAATTAATTGTGCTCCAATTTGGTACGAATCACCACAAAAGAACTTTAAATGTTGATTAAGACAATTTTTTAATTGACTTATTGATTAAACCTTTTCACTTAAATCACATATAAAAAACAAACTAGAGTATTAACAATACCCTTAACGGGTATACCCGCCCGTACTCGCCCGTACCCGCTGCCTAGGGTACCCGTACCCGAGCTCGGGTATAGGTCGGGTACTCGGGTACGCGGGTACGGGTAAAAATAGGGCCGGACCCAATTTTTTGGACCAATACCCGATCATACCCTACCTGAATTTACCCGTACCCGACTATACCCGTACCCTAGTACCCGAGTACTGTTCATCCGAATTCAAAATTCAAAATTCAGTTTTTCCCCCCCACCCAATGCCATGATTTAATTTCTGTTTTTTTAATTTCTGTTTTTTTGTTTCTGTTTTTTTATTTCTGTTTTTTAATTTCTGTTTTTTAATTTCTGTTTTTTTGTTTCTGTTTTTTAATTTCTGTTTTTTAATTTCTGTTTTTTTGTTTCTGTTTTTTTATTTCTGTTTTTTAGATTTATTTTTGTAAATGTTAGATTTATTTTGAATAGGTTAGATTTATTTTTGAAAATGTTAGATTTATTTTGAATAAGTTAGATTTAATTTCTGTTTTTTAGTTTTATTTTTGTAAATGTTAGATTTATTTTGAATAGGTTAGATTTATTTTGAATAGGTTAGATTTAATTTTAGTGTTTTAGATTTATTTTTGTAAATGTTAGATTTATTTTGAATAGGTTAGATTTAATTTCTGTTTTTTAAATAAATCTAACATTTTCAAAAATAAATCTAACCTATTCAAAATAAATCTAACATTTTCAAAAATAAATCTAAAAAACAGAAATTAAAAAACAGAAATAAAAAAAACAGAAACAAAAAAACAGCAAAAAAAAAATCAGAAAAAAAAACAGCAAAAAAAAAACCAACAAAAAAACAGAAATAGAAAAAAAAGTAAAAAATAAATAAAAAAAAATACCCGTACCCGCCCTACCCGTACCCGTACCCGCCCTACCCGTCAAGGGTACACGGATATGGGTATAGGACGAGTAGGGTATGAATTTTGAAAAATATACCCGAGATACCCTTACCCGTATACCCTTGTACCTGAGTATACCCGTACCCGACTCGGATATACCCGGGGTACCCGTACCCGCCCGAATATAAATACACTAAAAACAAACGATGATATAATCGATGACGCAGTTATTTTTTCAACGGTTTCTGAACTGATCTGCTAGTGGAATGATTTGACTCTTTCTTATTAACTCATATTCTTAGATTGCGATTTCATTCAACACATTCTCTGAAAGACTGCTCTATAAATGATCGATAATGCTGTCTTCATCGAGGGATAGACCGAAAGAGATCCGCACATATGAAGAAAATAAATATGTAAATCTACAGATATAGTTAGACTTTCGAATTAAGAGAATTAATTATACAATTTCTTTTATGAAAAATTAATTTTACCATACTATAATATTTTACTTATATTATATAGAAAAATTATACCTACATGCAACTTTTTTTTTTTTAAATGATAGCTTAATTGACTTCATTACATCTACACAACGACGAAGGGTTCGTCTACATTTGTTGTTTTATTTCATTTAAAAGGGGAACTTCATTATTATTAATTTATTACGATATGATCAGTTGTGAATAAAATGGTTTTTTTAGAGAAGGAAATAAAATGAATTGGTCTTCATTTACGAACTTTTATTGATTACACGATTCGTTTTGTTTGCTCATGAATTTTATTCAACGATGGTTGAGTTTCAAGGTTTTTAAAGAAGCCAAGTTATCAAGATTATAATTGTTGGATCAATTATTAGTTATTGTCAAATTTGTATAACTGCAAATTATTCATTTTACTAATAATATTCATTGAATGAATAAAATTAATTACTTAATTGTATGATCTTTAATTAAATTTTGTGTATGTTTTGATGTTACATTTTACTGACAATATTTGTGTCGATTATTTTTTTTTAATACATACTTTTGTTTTCCGGAGGAATTTTGAAGGTATTGTTTAGTTATGGACTAAACAATGGAATAAGAACTTTAAGTCTCAGTTATCTGTCGATCATAATTTAATTGATCTCGATAAAAATAAAATAAGCCGGCCTTTAAGTGGTTTAATTTAAGAGGAGGGTTTCATTACCTCATGTTTTTTTATACCTCATCACACTTTATATTTTTATATCTTCGTTTTCAAAGTCCAAATTATCGATTCGAACTACTCAACATGATATCCATATTAAATAAACTTGGAGACATAATTTTATAATTTTGGAAAAAAAATATTTTTTTAGATAGGTACAAAATCCCTGTTTTTGAACGATCTAGAAATAGTGATTTTGAACATATTTTAAAATATAGTAAAAAATAAATAAATAAAAATTTCATCCCAATCATATTTTAGTATGAATATCATGTTGAGGGGTTCAGATTGACAGTTTGAACTTTGAAAATGAATATATTAAATATGAAACATGATATGATATAAAAGACACAAGATATTAAAACTCTCTCTTAATTGAATTGAAAGTGAGATCTAGTTCTCATTTTTTTTTTCAATCACTTTTTAGAAAATATAAAATAAACAATTATTTATGTTTTCATTTAAATATAAAATAAATTATTAATTATAGAATCAACAAAAAATTTAAAAGAAGACATAACTTTCTAAATTAATAAAATTTGAAATCTAGAAAACAAATAAATAAAATATTTTATAAAAGTATACTACAAATAAATTAACTTTTGGGTTCAATAATCCAACATATTTTTTGACAAAATAAATTAATACACATATAAGCTAGATTTAAACCAAAAAATTACCAAATAAAAAATAACTTGAAGTCAAAATATAACTTTACTTGCCAATTATACATTAATTATTAGGTCAAACTAAGTTGGACTAAGCAAAATAAAAAATAACTTGAAGTCAAAATATAACTTTACTTGTCAATTATACATTAATTATTAGGTCAAACTAAGTTGGAATAACTTAGTCAGACTTAATTAATTTAGTCCACAATCAAATACCACCAACTACTCCAAGTAACTTATAAAAACAAAATTATGTGCTAGATAATTTCGCTTTTGCTGGTTATCGTTACTAGCAAATCATTTTGACATAATCGAGATCTTAATTTATGCCGGCATGTCATGACAGCAAAACACCACACAAATGTTATAGAATTTTGTGTGCACTAGAGAAATTTTGGAACCGCTCCTTTCACGGGTGCGTATCCTCTGAGATATCTCAACTTTTGCGTGACCGACGTGTCCGGTGCCTATTCGGGGGTGATGTACTGGGTCAGTATTATGTGTGCTTTGACAGTCGTGCATAGAGTATTTAAACGGTTGGAATTTTCCAAAAAGTCACGCACAGTTTGAGATATCTCAGAGGATACGAATTCTCCTTTCACAGCCCAAACCCTTTTTGTGCGTTTGACTTTTGTGATTGCTTTTTGCATTTATAGTTGAAAGCAGCATTTAACCCACTCCTA
>JARJHM010001775.1:0-14601 GCA_033356055.1 Carex pumila
GTATATTAGATATTATATTGTTTTGATGGGGAAATTGGCTATTTCAAAAGTTTAGATGGGTACACTAGAAATTTTCCCTTTAAAATAAAATAAAAGTTTCATAATAAGTTTTTAAATTAAAACACTTCTTTCTAATTAGTAAAGAACAATTAATTAGCAACGAGAAATATTTATTTTTGACTTAGATTTGCAACGACTAATTACACGTAGAATTAGATTAGTTATAAAATGACGAATTGCTCGACTTAGAAATAATTAGAAAAAACATGTACAATAGATAAACATTTTTTCTTTAAAATTTTGTAAGACTAATTTACATATCTAAATTATAATTTACTAAAAGCATATTTTAATACTTATTAATTTAGTAATAATTACATAATTTATGCATGTTTATAAAAATAAATAGCATTAGGAATTTTTGATAATAAGTTAAATTTTACCGCATTTTGACCGATTTAAAATAATTAGAGTTAAGCTAAAATAAATCAAATATATAAGTAATTAGGATATATTGATAGGTAAGACACGTTTAAAATTACTATAACTAACAAATGATTATTTTTGCGAATACTTCGACATTAATTTTTTTACAAGCAATTTATATTCAAATTAAATTATTAAAAATATAAATTATTTTAGAATTAAATTAGATTAATTTAGACCAAAGTAAATCATTAATGTCTGACTAACCAGCTCAGTTAGACTAACTGAATTGGTAATTTTTATAGAATCAAAATAATCGAGAATTTGACTTACACATTAATTGGGGCGAGGGTTAGAATAATTTAGAGTAGGTCTTAATTAGTTATAATTATGTAATTTCAGATTAGCAAATCTGTACGAGCCCGATCATTAGGCTGATCAATTGACCGTAGTTCAGAGCATACGCGAAGCACGCTGATTATTAGCGACAGAGACTCCAGCCCTACAGGTGTGAGATATATGAATTATCTTTTTCTTGTGCGTACTCTTTCCAGTTGATCCATCTGACCTGACATCCGCACTTTATTTTTAAGTAGTTGCATTAAATTGTAGAGCATGTTTATCCTTTCTGCACTATAGGCAGAATTGCATAAACCCTAAAAAAACCTGAATTTACTATATTGTAGAAGTAGAGTAATTAAATAATATTATATTTATATTATTAGAATATTAGGATACTAGTTTGTCTTGTTCTCGTAGAAGATAATATATTATTATTACTTACGTGCATATGTATGCATTGGTGAGAGTTGAGTGACTTCGTTCCGTCTTGGTGTCATTTGGCATGGGACAGCCCGACAGTCACTGAGCCGAGCGTCACTTGACTTTCGGATGGCTTTAGAATTTATATTATATATATAAACTTTGAGTATATATCTTTTCGATTCATTTTACAATTACATGCGGGCTGGATGTGAGCCCTGAGGCACGAACGATGTGGATTTATTTCTTCCCTACATTAGGAGTTACTTTGCCTAGAACAAAAGTTCCAAAGGCCCAATGTGGGCCTTGTTGAATGATGTGCATAGCATAAGGCAGGCGAGCCTTGATGCTGATTATTGATTTGGCCGAACGGTAGAGTTCTCTCCTGCTCATGAGGAAAGATATTAACAATTTTACGACTTGCATTATATGATTTCTCCTATTTTATATGTTTGGGTGATGAATCGTTAGGTGAGATGACACACCGGATTTTGATATAACTATCGGCTAGTGTGCTATTATTCTAAGGCAATGTTCGATGTCATGTAGACAACGTGTATCATTGTTCCCTTATGAAAGTCCTTGGATTATATTATTCGGATCTTTTGATCCTATTGTCCTGGTATGAGGTGATTTACTTAATTTGTATTATTATTATTATTATATTTGAGCACACAGTGATGAGGTTACTGGACTCCGACTTGATTATTATCTGTTATGGTATTTTGACTTGAGGAGGGTTCAAATGCCTCCATGTTTTTGTGTCTCCATCATGCCTCCATCTCTCTCCATTTTTAAAGTTCAAATAGTCGATCTAAATCGCTCAACCTAACCTCCATACTAAAATATGTTTGGAGACCAAATTTTATATTTTTAGTAATTTTTTTACTATTTTCTTAGATAGGTACAAAATCAGTAAATTGAACCATCTAAAAACAGTATTTTTTTTACCTATCTAAAAAATAGTAAATTTTTTTCTAAAAATATAAAATTTGGTCTCCAAACATATTTTAGTATGAATGTTAGGTTGAGTGGTTCGAATCGATTGTTTGAACTTTGAAAATAATGGAGAGAGATGGAGGCATGATGGTGGCACAAAAACATGGAGGTATTTGAACCCTCATGAAGTCACTTAGGGTTTATTTTGCATGTTGGCCTAATAGGTTAATCGCATCATGACATGAATTAAAAGTATTATTAGATATTGAGATAGGATCACACGTGTATATTTGAAAACTGTATTCATTTTATAAATAAAAGTGCTTCGACCGTTGAGGATCCCTGAGGGGATAATTCTAGGCCACATACTAGGCGATTCGTCGCTCACCCACAAGTTGTTTCGTGGGTTTTAGGTACAGGTTCTGGCAATTTGCAGCAGGAGATGTCTGGAGCTGTCCCCGAGAGCTACACCACTATACCTAGTTAGGATTAGGCTTTTGATTAGGTTTACGAGTCCCGTATTTCCTATGTTATATATATACGGGCTCGATAGATCATGTATCCTCTTTGATAGATGATGTTATTTGGATTCGAGATGGATTGAATTATATGTTATGTATGTGCATGTTTATTTATTTTGTTATGTGGCTGATGCTTGATATTTATATTATTTTGCTTTTGTTACTGTTTGATTTATTATTTATGATTAGCCTTGCGTGTCTAATAATTAATTAAGCACGAGGCGAAATTGATCACACCTTAATCCAGAATTTCTAATTTGGGGTGTGACAGTAACCATTAGCCCCAGATAGAGTAGTAGTAGATGAGGCATTGCTAGTTGGGGCAGCGCACAAGAACCGAGCTACAAGCTGAGTCATCAGTTGAGTCACCATATCATCAGTGCTTGAACCTGGTGTACTAGTGCTGTCAGCTATATGCGCCTTTTGGTATCCTCCACTATATCCTGGTCCACGACTTCTACCTTGTCCACTGTCACGACCACCTTCACGACCTCGACCTCTAGCTGGTCTTCCGTGTAAATCACAGCAAGTCTCTCAAGTGTGATTCTTCCTATAGCAGTGATCACAAACTTTGTCATCCTGGGAGGATACTGTGTGTGGCAGGCTGAACATAGTCTAACCCTTCTGCACTGGCAAAGATATCGTTGCCTTCCTCCTGCTTTCCTCTTGAACTGCTATTGCAAAGGCATCATGAAGAGCAAGTAGAGGATTACTCTGCTAAAGACTTTGTTGGATCTGCTCGAACTCAGAGTTAAAGCTAGCAAGGAAGCGAAAGATCCTTCTTTTCTCCAACTAGTTTGTGAAGGCTCAAAGGATCAAAGAAATCCATTTGCTCCCACATATTGTTCAACTTTGAGAAATACTCAGTCACACTCATTTCTCCCTGTATCAGACTATCTAACTTAGACTGGAGGTGATAGATCTGCCCATGGTTACCCTTTTGAGAGTACATTTCGGCCGCCCGATCCCACACTTGTTGAGCGGTGTTCAACATCATAAACTGATTTTGCAGTCTAACCTCCATCGAGTTGGCCAGCCACGACATAACCTGCCCAACGTCTACCTCCCACTTCTAAAACTTAGGTTTTTCCTCTATCTTCTCATCTCCCATAGCTACGGGTTTCTTTGTTGTACCAGTAACATACCTGGTTAGTCTTTGACCCTCTAAGTGCATAAGCATTTGCCTTGACTACAACAGATAGTTCTCAATCCCATTCGATCTCATTGAGATGACTTGAGACGATTTAGAGAAGGTTGTCTTCTGCCATTTTTTTCCTTTTTATTTTATTTATTTATTTTTTTAACGGCAACAATTAATTACTTAAATTAGGCGAATCCAGACAGAGAGAGAGCAAGGTCAGATAACACAGGTCTGATAGAGAGAGAGCGAGGCCGGAAGACACACGGAGACATCTCTGGCGTGAGATCTGGCGGAGGCGGCGCGTGGCCTAGCATCGGCGGTGCAAGATCTAGCAGTAGCGTGCTCGACGCATTGGCGACGGTGCTACGACTATACTCTAGCAACTACGCTGGCAACTACGGTGGATGGGCGCCGGACTTTCTCTGAGCAAACACACACAGAGGCGAACGACAGCGGCGAGCTAATGCGACACTCTCCCGCTCTAATACCATAAAAGGCTTCAGTATTTAGAAACTGCAGTAATTTCATTAACGGAGAATCTATTTACATATAGACTTTACAATCTTACACTTTAGTCCCTATAACTATTATATTCACATTTTACCTAAATACCCTTATTTATCAATACAATATCCAACAATATGATACACGTCTCATAAGTTATAACTATGTGAAGAACTTAAAATTCAATTAACTAAATCAGATGATAGACCAGTATTGAAGAGTTATCTAGCATTCGGGTTGGTCAAAGTCAGACCATTTATTGAGCATGATGATTCCACTCCTTGCTTGTTACTCTTACATTGAAGTATGCAGGCTGCTTGGGCTCCGGTAGAAGTATACTAGCTGTGGTAAGAAACATGATCACATCAGACATGGTAGGTCGATTGGCTGGATTCTCTTGTACGCACAGTAATGCCACATGGATGCATTTCTCTATGATCTGTCTATGGGGAGCTTCAGTTAATACAGGAGAAATTAGCTCTGCAATGTTTCCTTCTTTCCATCTATCCCAAGCCTAAAAATGGAAAAGAAGAATATCAATACTGACCGCTATTTGGTACCATAGTACCAACAATAAACTAAGTGTGGAAACATAATTTCATTCTAGGTTTGTAACATATGATTATTGTATAATTAAGAGTTTAAGTTGTGTATATATGTTTACATATCCAAGAAGGTTGAGAAAGTCTCCATATTGGTGAAAACCCATATTCCTTCTGCCGCTTACAATCTCTAGAAGTAGCACACCGAAACTAAAGACATCTGATTTGATTGAGAAAAGACCCTCGGATGCATACTCTGGAGCCATGTAACCGCTGATAAAAAAATAAGAAGAAGAAAAAACAACAGGGTGTTATAGACCATCGTTATTTGAATTTTGTTGTCTTCATTAAACTAATTTTATCTTCTCGAGAAATACTAAAATTTCTAATTTGAGTAGATTTGTTTTCTACTTTAACTATGCTACTTGTTTACAATAAAACAAAATTTATCATTTTTTTAATTTTGCATATGGTGCTATACTCACTAAGTCCCAACTACCCTGTTGGTATTTGCTTGGAGCTCTTTTGCACTAAAAATTCTAGCCAATCCGAAATCTGATATCTTTGGATTCATCTCAGAGTCTAAGAGAATGTTGCTTGCTTTCAGATCTCTGTGAATAATTCTTAGCCTCGAGTGTTTGTGGAGATATAAGAGTCCTTGAGCAATGCCTTCAATTATCACAAAACGTCTTTCCCAATTCAGAAGTTCTCCTCTTGTTTTATCTGAGATAAAAAAATATATATTGAATATCTTTGTTATTAGATTCCAACAACTCAAAATTTCCTTAGTCTAGAATTATTAGTTTTTAATTAAAATTTTAAAATATGAGGAGTTAAATATTGAAATGTTTTAGAATAAAAAATACTTATAGGTGAATAGGTTCTTATAATGGAAGAAGAAGAAACTTTGTGACCTGAGAGGCCTCCTTGTTTAGATTACTACATGTGTGATTAAAAATTAGTTTTATAAGGAAAAAAATGAAACCCCAATGATATATTACAGATAACTCAGCATCTATTACATAAAAAACACAAAACTTTTCTATAAAGAGCTGAGTCGCTTTAAGTAACATGAAATAGATAGCACAAAGACTTGAGAGCTCTTTCTAAAGACAACAGCTCTGGCGAAAATTCTATCAATCTCCATTGGAGGGGATGGCACCAAGTAACAAATAAACAGCGAAAGAACTAGTATGCCGCTCAATGCAGTAGGTACACCCATCAATGCACCAGGTACGCAACTAATTCAAAAGTAGAACTCGCGCTTACTAGACAGTAGTAAAAGGTGGTACACTAAGCGGTACAATGACATATGTCATGGCAATAATCGTCAGAGAAATGCTAGGCATGAGGAACAGTATGTATCATCACCTTACCTACAATATCACAGTTCCCGGCAACACAAGCTACCAGCGGTTCCCGAATTACACCTCTCCCTTGTCTCACCTATTCCCAAAGCAGGTCTCATCGACCCAACGGTACACCATCACTGCTCCATATATTCTACCTCGGTATGCAAAAAATTCAAACAAACCAAGTTATCAACCCATATCCAAACTACACACAACCACCATGACCAACAACAAGCAACAAAGCTCTCAAACACGCCCAACCACCACTGCTAGAAAGACCAATTCCACACCCATAACCAACCCAATGCCAACCCCATTTGCATAGCACGACCACCCGGCAGGCCCTAACGTATTGGATGTGCCATAGCACTAATTGGCATAGAGGTTCTACATGGATCAAAATCCATGGACGTTTGCTACCCTGTAGGACCAACAAACAAGTGAACCTTCGCATGTTTCTGACTAAGACCTGCTACCCCTGCCGCCTGATCCGACTCACCCCTGATGGTTAAACGGATGCTACAATTGCTTAGAGGTCAGTCACGACCAAAATGATTGTTTAAGCAAAGATCGGGTATGTGCCCGCTATTGGATATCGGGACACCCGGCCAGAAACTGTCACCACACCCCACTAGCTCGTAGGCAGTGTTTTGACCCCCTTATTCCATGAGGGAACATGGGGGAAGTGGGGCTGCCGAAAAACCGACCTCAAGCGGTAATAATTTTCATACGAGAGACCCAACACATAAGTAACACTAACAAAGAGCTACCTATAGCTATCATAATCAATGCTCAGCTAAGACAGTTCCATGACACCCAAGTAGTGCTGGACCTACTCATGCCAGCTTGCAACACACCCATTTTTTTTCTTTGACTCACCTAGTCGATTCAAAGTACCTGCTCTTATTGGCTCTAGGAACTAATAGGGATCGATTCTTGCGTGACCACACTAGTTATCTCCATGACCTTGGTCTTATCCCCTACCCTTGGAGTATTGCAAACGATGCGACCGCTCTAGGCCTCAAATATAAGGTATGGATTGAGCTCAAGCGTCTATCGCCGCACCAATGGAACCTTGATCACCTTATCCTAGCGGTAAGTACTTTTGGAGTGGTACTAGAGCACTCCACCCCCAATGTAAGGTCCCTTCAGAAAATGATGGTGGTTATGGCCTTACCTGATTTATCTAAAATACCTAAAACCATTCTATTCTGGGAAAGGGGCATGCTTAGGGGGATTGAGGTCCGGTACACTCTTGGTAAGAGGAACCAATTAATTTGACACCAATTCTTGATAATACACCCCCCCTAAGTGCTTGTCAAACTCATCAAAACTAAAAATCTGAGGGAAGTATCGGATTTTGAACGATCAAATATAGAAGGGGACATTATTAGTTTTGAGTTTGACACTCTATTTAGAATATGGGAGGCTATGCCACCCGGAAAACCGAGAGATGACATAGAGGTCAATCTCAGAAGAAGCCCCCTCTTCTTACAAAAGGAAATAGCATGCACTAATGCTATCATTCAAAGGGTAAGGGGAGAGGGAGGTACATTAGAATTGGAGATGCAGGTAAGGAATTCAGAAAGGTCTATGAATGAAGGGTCTGAATTGGAGACTCTAGTTCATTTTTTGACTGGAGAGGAAGGAAGGAGACTGATTCTGAATAGCAGTAATTGCAACATACCAACCCCAGGCCACGCGAATTCTACGGTTCAATCAAGTGACAAGCATGCGCCACTTCTGATTGAACCCGCCAACTCTGCAACACGCAATTAGAGTCAGATGGGGTCCCAGGCCTCTCAAACCTACTCGAATTTCAAATTGATGGAGCAAGCTGTGAGAAGAGTAAGGCATAGTCATGGGTTGATATGGTTGAAGAAAAATTTTATAAAGAAAAAGAGTTAATGGCCCTCGAAGAGGGACAGGACCAGCATGAACCTTCAAACAAAAAAGGTAAACAAATAATGGGATAGGCCGAACCGGGACTAATTTGGGGGAGCAATCAATAGGCCCAACCAATACCAAATTGAAGCGAGCTAGGAAGAGGGTTAAAAAACCTGCCTCGGAGGTGGATCTTAGAAGGTCCATTCGGATCCTGACTAAAGGGGAAGACACTAGACTCTACAGCCCGAAAAAGGACCCTAACAAGATTAGACCAGCCAGGCAGCGGCGATAGTAAAGAAACTGGAAGATGTGGTAATCCTCAAGGTATTGGCAGACGACGCAATAGTAATCACCCCCCTTCTAGAGGAACAACTGGCTAAAGTGAATAGTTTCTACACTAGTATCCTAACGGAGGTGGACCAAGCACCACCACTGGTGCACGGCAACAACAGGACCCTCAACAGTCACCAGGCGAACAAGAATATTGATGCAGAAGACCCAATAGAGGAGGAGGACAACATCTCTGACAAGGCCACCATGGCAGCTGATGACACTTATAGCACGGCAGACGATGCCGCAAAGCTACCACTCAATGAGGAACCAGACAATGGCTACACGGCGGCACAGAATGAGACCATACATGAGGATGACCAATTTGAAGAAGAGCCCGAAGAGGAAGAGGTTGAAATGGAGGAGACGACACTGGAGTCGAATCAAGAAGGACCACTTGACCTGGGAGAATCGGCTCTAGATGATATTAATATGGACTATGATGAGGATCTCCTGGATGATGAAGGGGAGGGAGGCGATGCCTCACTTTAAGTTTATTTAATTTAGTTTAATTTTATCCGTTTAGGACTTTTGAGGTTTGTGCAAGTGTTTAGCACTATATCTTTTGTAACTCAATGATGTCAAACGAACCAAATGCAATGCAATTTCCATTTAAGTTTCCGTTCAAATTCTTAAATTGGAATGTGAGAGGAATTAGGGATATTAACAAATGCGCAATAATTAAAAATAGTGTGATTGATGCAAATTGTGATATATAGTTTCTTTTTAAGAGACTAAATGGAACGAACACTTGATTTTTTGAGTTCAGCAAGCTTGCCCCTTCAAATTTAGGAATTATACAACACTTGATGCGGTGGGGATGAAGGGAGAATTCTACTTGCGTGGAGTGAATCCTTTTGATGCACGAAACATATATTAAAACTTACAGTGCAACTATTATTTTAGAGAAAGGAGACTTTAAATTTATTTTAACAAGTGTGTATGGGCCTCAAAGTGATGTGGAGAAATTAGTATTTTTAAATGAGATTGGACAATTGAGAAGTGAAATCATTAATCATGAACCTTGGATAATTTTAGGTGATTTTAACATGATCCTATCACATTCGGACACAACATCCACAAATCTAAACTTAGTTACCATGTTACAATTTAATAACCTGATTCATGACTTAGACCTATTGGGCATCCCTTTAATTGGCCGATCCTACACATGGTCAAGTAGACGGCCAACACCTACCTTCTCAAAATTAGACCAAGTCCTATTATCAAACCAATGGAATGTGATGGCAGCAACTTACCAACAAATGGATGCACCACAGACAGCTTCTAACCATGCACCAATGATTTTACATATTAAACCACACTTAACACATGTAGGCAGGTCTTTCAGGTTCAAAACACACTAGATTGATCACCCGGACATAAAGGCAATAATAGGAAATGCTTGGAACATGAATCAAAGAGAAACCAATACAAAGGGTAAAGGGACTGGACCAAAAAATAAGAGCTACACAAAGAGTGCTAACAAAATGGGCTTTAGACACATACAAAAAAATAGATACTTTTCTGTGCAGATCTATATAGGTAGTGCAGCAACTTGACCATGCGAAGGAGGTCAGACAACTAACGCTGGGGGAATTCAAATTGAGAATATTAATCCGGGCTCATATATTTAAATTAGCAAAGCAGATAGAGGAACAATGGAAACAAAGATCAGGGGCACGGTGGTTGAAGCTAGGGGACAATAATACCAAGTATTTCCATGCAGTGGTAAACGGCAGGAAAAACATCAACCACATCTCTCTGACAAATGAGGTGACGGGACAGCAGGTGCCTGTGGATGATCTAAACTTGGTACTTTTTAACCACTTCAACTCACTGCTGGGTACTAGACAGGCAAGCCAAACCACCTTTGACTTGAAAGGTCGGATAGGTCGATGACGGATTGCAGAATTATTAGAATTAGACGAACTGGTAACGGAAGAGGAAATTAAAAAGGTGGTATTTAAATTACTGAAGGTGAAGGCAAGTGGACCGGACGGGTTCCTGACAGAATTCTATCAGCAGTACTGGGACATTGTGGGGCCGGATGTAGTGGCATGCATACTAGCTTTCTATAAGAAAACAAACATTACAAAAATAAACAAGGCAATTATCACACTAGTCCCGAAGAAGAGAGGGACAACAACAACCTCCGACTTTAGACCAATCAGTGTGATAAATACCTCGGCAAAAATCATCACATCATCAAAAATTATGGCGAATAGGTTGCAGTGTACCTGAACCAATTGATCTCGAACAACTAGACATCATTTGTCAAGGGGAGATCAATCATGGAATCATTTGCAATGACAAGAGAGTATTTAAATTACTGCCACAAGATGAAAATCCCTTCTATCTTATATAAGGTGGACTTCGCTAAGGCTTTCGATAAAGTAATTGATGCTTCTTAACTAATCTACTCATCGAGTGAAGGTTCCCGTCGAGATAGTTAGCGGTTGTTTTAACTATCCTAAAATCATCGAGTTCGACGGTAAAAGTAAATGGAACCTTAACCCCTTATTTCAGGCACAAGAGAGGATTATGGCAGGGAGATCCACTATCGCCCATGTTTTTTATCCTACTAACAAATTATTTAAAGTGATATATCAACAGCTCCATTCAGCTAATGTACTCACCAATGGTGGTGCCTTCGCGAACGATCAGTATGCGAATGACACAATAATTTTCACAGAGGCACACCCAACCTCATTGAAAATCTTGGCAAATAATTTACAATTTTGGGGATCTAATGAGCTTAAGGATTAATCGAGCAAAAGCAACTTTGTGCTAATAACGATTCCCAATCGACTGATAGGGGTGATAGAAAGGTTACTATCTTCGCGGAACATTACCAATTACATACCGGGGACTACCCCTGTCAATCAGACAACTAAGGAAGGATTTCCAACCGTTATAGAGGCAGTACAGAATCGGCTAGCAACGTGGCAATCATTGTTTTTGACTTACAGAGGAAGACTCACTCTGGTCAAAGCAGTCTAACGACATTGCCACTTCATTACATGCAGGTAATAAAGATCCGAAGGGAGTTATCAAACATAGATAGAGCACGGAGGCAATTCCTTTGGAAGGGGAACCAAATTTGTAAAGGAATAAATTATTTAGTGGATTGGGAAATAATATGCGGGCTAAAGGAGAATGGAGGCATGGGTATTCTTGAACTGACAATTCAGAATAACTCCCTATTGACAAAGTGGCTCTGGAAATTAGATACGGACAAGGGGGGACTATGGCCACACACCCTGGCGACTCTTTATGGCATTAGGAGAGTGGAGCAACTGCAAGAAAACCAACACCACTCATTTTTCATGAAATCGCTCATAGAATTACTACCATTTTACAAGGTTTCTGTGTCTCAAACGGAGACAGGGAATAGGATACAGGGAGCAACACACATCTGGAAATGGAGGGGTCTGGCGTATTCACAACATCTTCCACATATGCAATGATGCACAATGGAGGAGTTATTGATAGGACCAACCTTGCGCTATGGAAGATCAGAGTGCCCAGTAAAATTAGATTTTTTCTCTGGGTGGCACTACAATAAGCTACTAACGCAACATAACCTAATCACTAAAGGATGCAATGTACAACCGGGATGCCATCTCTGCGGCATGGGGATCATGGAGACAACAACACACCTGGCAATCACTTGTGTTTACTCAGTGCAGTTCTGGAGACGTTGAGAGGTAACCAGTGGCGATCAATGAGGCACCAGAGCCTACTGCAGTTCTGGTAGGACGAGAGGGTCCCTTTTTTGCCCGAAGATTACGTCAAATGGGACAGACTCTGGCGAGAGAGGAATAGAAGACTATTCACAGAAAAGAGTAGATGGATAGAGCAACTAACGGAGCAGGCCAATCCAGACATTAGGAGTTGACAAGAGATTAGTAACAGAGAATGAATAGTAACATAGAGAGATTATATTTATAATTGTATAAAATTAGGTATATAGTTAGATTTGAGCTTGTAAATAACTTTTTTTTAATCAATTGAAATGTCAGTTTCGGCTGGCCTTAAAAAAAAGTAACATGGAATAGGTTTTTCTAGTACTGTAATTGATGAAAACATATGGCAAAAATGGATAAAATATTCAAAAACACTTTGATAATAGGTTTCTAGAAACATACCAAAAATGAAATAGTCTAAGCTCATGTTGGGCATGAACTCATAAATCAATATTTTCTCCTCTCCTTGAATGCACCACCCGACCAACCGGACTAAGTTTCTGTGTTGCAACTTTGCCATAAGTTGGGTTTCATTTATAAATTCAACTAGACCTTGACCTGAATATGAAGAAAGCCTCTTCACAGCTATCTCAAGTCCATCTTGTAGCACTCCCTAAAAGAAGAACTTGGAATCACGATAAAACCTAATTCTTCTTTTAATTTCATCATAAAATATTGTCGGTTCTTTTACTGATTTCCTTTACTTTAATGGCCACGTTATACTTGTGGCTTTTCTTTCTCTTAAAAAGTAATATATAAATGGAATAAATAAGAAAGAGAAAAATAAAATTGCAGTATCGAGATGGAAGGAAATAGGAAGCACCTTATAGACAGGTCCGAATCCACCTTCACCGAGTTTATTGTCCAATGAAAAGTTACCTGTCGCATTAGCTATTTGACTGAAATCAAAGAGTGGAAAATCTGAACTTCTTTTTCTGTTCCATTGATTAAGTGTTCCATTGTTAGTTGCAAGAATTCTTTCTTCTTGAGAAATCTCGGTTTCTAAATCATTAATGAATGGATAAAGTGTTAGCTAAGTTTTCATGTAAATTAATGTATTGACAATGTACTTTCAATTGTATAAAGAACTAAACCTGCATATCTTAATTTTCTGATCAACAAAGAGACGATGAAGCAGCCAATAATAAGCATAAATGAGAAGCTTGATCTTTCCTCCTGAATAAATTTGTGAGGTTGAAATAATAAACACATATCAATAGTTGAATTCTTTTGCAATTTTGCATAGATGAGGACTGAAGAAAAAGAATCAACATTCACAAGGAACTGATGGATATACACATCCAAAGAGTTGTAATTAAGTGGCAATTGTTCATCAAGTTGGATTCAATTAGTTCACTTTCAACTATAGTCTGGCTGGCTTTGGATTTGGGTTAATTGGATTGCAAATCAGTTTTTCTCTCTGGTAATTTACAGGTACAGCTCGGGTTTTTTTTGGTAATTTACAGGTACAGCTCCGGTTGAGCTTGGATTATTCTAGAGTATAACAGGCCAGTCAGATTAAGGTTATAAGCACCTACCATATATAGACTGTTAAGACAACATTTTGGGTCAGGTGTTTATGTAATCTGGGGATATGTTCTGCATTATGGTATCTCTTTTAAATTCTCCTGAGTAGATCAACTTTTTTTTTTTTTATTTAAGCAAGTTTTGCTGTTTCCTCTTCGAATGATTTGATTAAGTACCATAAATGTAGATACTGGTAGTGTTGCAGAAAAGGAAAAGTTCAGGACCAGATCAGATAGGATCAACTAAGTATGCTCTTAAGAAAAGGTCAGTTCAGGTTTCTAGTCTTCAAATGCCTGATTCTTTCAGGTTTAAGTTTGATCTAGTTAGAATGTTTGACTTTTCAAGATTTGTCAGTGAGTTTGGATTGGGGAGTTCGATTTGGATGGCAGATCATTTAGTTAGGTCAATATTTGTGATGCAAGATTTGAGTAAGTGTAACCTTGAACCTTCTGCAATCATGTGTTTTGCTGATTATCTGAACATGCATCCCAACTCAATGGCTGTAATTTTTCTGCTGTGAGACAGATAAACAGCAAAGATATGTAGCATATCATGTTACAATATGCAGATGACTGGAATTCTGTTGCAGTACAACTATATAGGTATTAAATTCTGGCTTGCAGTACAGCATATGTTTGACTAAAATTCTGACTTGACTTGAGGTATGGGCGTGGTTTTTTCATTGGCAACAGCAAAAGAAAACACAACCAAAAAAATGAACAAAAGAAAAAATTAGAAGAGGAAATTAAGGGAAAGAAAAGATGGGGACTTCCAAGAAGCAACATTTCTCTCAAGTACTCTTATCAGCACAATCTAGCTTAATTAGCGCAGATCGAATATCTGAAGTGGCTTTTTATTTTTGTCTAATTTTTTTTTTTGTCCCTCCTAGACATATATGGTCGGTCCTATACCTAACAAAGA
>JARJHM010001776.1:0-14587 GCA_033356055.1 Carex pumila
CGATTTTGTTAAATACTTAATAAATAGTAAAAAAATTCAGAAAAATGTAAAATTTGATTTCCAAGTTACTCTTAATATATTCATCATATTGAACGGTTTGGATCGACTATTTGGATTTTGAAATTTTGAAAATGGACATTGTCACACAATATCACCAAAAAAGTGGTGTAATCCGATCCCTCCTCTTATTAAATAGAGACGGTTTGTCTTATTTATTTATTAGTTTTACTTGAATAAAAATAAAATATTTATTGTTTATGAAATAAAAATATTTTCTATGAAAATAAATTAACGAATATACAAAATAAAATATGAAAATGTAAAAGTTAAAATTAAATATTTTATTTGTCTTTTGTAAAAAAATTCAGTTTTTATTGTTTTAAAATTAAATTATAGGAATATTTTTATTTGAAAATGTAAATGTTAAAATTAATATTTTTATTTGTCTATTTAATGTTAAATTATAGGAATATGCTAGCATGCTATGCATAGCATAGAGTCCTTCCGTGCAACGGCTCGTATTTTGAGTTTTCAAAATCCTAACAGTCGATCCGAACCGTTCATCTTATTCTCCATATTAATATGTGTTTGGAGACCAAATTTTACATTTTTTGAAATTTTTTTACTATTTCTTTAGATTTATTGAAAATCCCTGTTTTCAACAAATCTGGACCATAAAAAAACAGTGATTTTCAATAAATCTAAAGAAATAGTAAAAAAATTCTAAAAAATATAAAATTTGGTCTCTAAACACATATTAATATGGAGAACAGGATGAATGGTTCAGATCGACCGTTAGGATTTTGAAAACTCAAAATCTGAGCCGTTGCATGGAGGGGCTTTACGTTATGCATAGCATGCTAGCATATTCCTAAATCATATATATATATATATATAGAGAGAGAGAGAGAGAGAGAGACTGACTAATATGCTTTCGGCAGCACTTCGACCGAAGTGCTGCCAAAAGCATATTAGTCGGTCTATATATATATATATATATATATATATATATATATATATATAGAGAGAGAGAGAGAGAGAGAGAGAGAGGCTAATGTGCATTCAAATGTATATGGTCCGAAGTGCTTACGGTCCAAATTTGAAATTTTAAAATCCAAACGGTCGATCCGAATCGTTCATCTTGTTCTCCATATTAATATGTGCTTGGATGCCAAATTTTACATTTTTCTGAATTTTTTTACTATTTATTAAGCCACTTTGAAAATCGTTGATCCAACGGTTTTACTGTTTTGTACAGCCATCGTTGGATCAATGATTTTGTAAAATACTTAATAAATAGTAAAAAATTCAGAAAAATGTAAAATTTGGTCTCCAAGCGCATATTAATATGGAGAACAAGATGATCGGTTCGGATGGACCGTTTGAATTTTGAAATTTCAAATTTGGACCGTAAGCACTTCGGACCATATACATTCAAATGCACATTAGCCTATCTCTCTCTCTCTCTATATATATATATAGGATTTGGCTAATATGCTATGGGTAGCTAAGAGGCCTCCCGTGCTATGGCTCAATATTCAACTTTTCAAAATCCTAACAGTCGATTCGAACCATTCATCTTGTTCTCCATATTAAGATGTGCTTGGAGACCAAATTTTACATTTTTTGGAAATTTTTTACTATTTTTTTAGATTTATTGAATATCGCTGTTTTTTATGGTCCAGATTTGTCTGAAAACAGCGATTTTCAATAAATCTAAAAAAATAGTAAAAAATTTCCAAAAAATGTAAAATTTGGTCTCCAAGCACATATTAATCTGGAGAACAAGATGAACGGTTCGGATCGACCGTTAGAATTTTGAAAAGTTTAATATTGAGCCGTTGCACAGAGGGCCTCTATGCTACACGTAGCATGCTAGCATATTCCTATATATATATATATATATATATATATATATATAGTGTGGCTTATTTGCTACCGGAAGCACTTCGACCGAGGTGATTTCGGGGCTATATTAACATATGTGATGTTCAAACAACAAATACAAACCGTTAGATGTTTAATCTATATTAAAATCTACTTGGAGTCCAAATTTATATTTTTTGAAATTTTTTTACTATTTATTAAGATGGTTTGAAAATCGCTGTTTTTATTAAAATTCTGCACCACAAAAAACAGCGACTTTCAAACCATCTTAATAAATAGTAGAAAAGTTCCAAAAAATATAAAATATGGTCTCCAAGTAGATTTTAATATAGATTAAACATCTAACGGTTTGAATTTGTTGTTTGAACATCACATATGCTAATATAGCACCGGAAGCACCTCGGTCGAAGTGCTTTCGGTAGCAAATTAGCCACACACTCTATATATATATATAGAGAGAGAGAGAGAGAGCCAATTTTTTTATTTTTATCCAAAATATAAAATGAATTTTAAAAATTAATCGAACCGGCTGTAAAATTTTAAATCTACCCAAACCAGTTAACGGTTAACCGAACCAACGGGTTCGGTTAACCGTTTAGCGAACCAACGGGTTCGGTTAACCGTTTAGCGGACCAACAGTGGGTTACACTATTTTCAAAAAATTTAAACTAATCCAAACCATTTTGGATGTTTCTAATTATTTCTAAACCAATTTAGATTACCTAAATTTTCTAAACTATTTTACACTATTTTAAAATTTTCTAAATTATTCTAGATCATTTTAAAAGTATTGAATTATTCTAAATTATTCTATTCACCTAAATATCTCCGGTTAGAAAATTTTAAAATAGTTGCCTGAATAATTTAGAAAGTTGCAAAATAGTGTAGAATAATTTAGAAAAGTTCCAAAATAGTGTAGAATAATTTAGGAAGTTCCAAAATAGTGTAGATTAATTTAGAAAATTTTAAAGTGGTGCCCGAATAATTTAGAAACTTCAAAAATAGTATAGAATAATTTAGAAAAGTTCCAAAATAATTTAGAGTAATTTGTAAAATACCAAAATGGTGAAAAATAATTTAGAAAGTTCAAAATAGTTTATAATAATTTAGAAAAGTTCCAAAATTGTTTAGAGTAATTTGTAAAATTTCAAAATAGTGAAAAATAATTTAGAAACTCCCAAAATATTGTAGAATAATTTGGAAAATTTTCAAAATGGTTTAGAGTAATTTGTAATTTGTAAAATTATAAAATGGTGAAAAATAATTTAGGAAGTTGTAAAATAGTGTAGAATAATTTAGAAAATTTTAAACTGGTATCCGAATAATTTAGAAAGTTCCAAAATAGTCGATAATAATTTAGAAAAGTTCGAAAACAGTCTAGAATAAATTAGAAAATTTTAAACTAGTGTAAAATAGTTTAGAAAATTTAGGTAATCTAAATTGGTTTGGAAATAATTAGAAACATCCAAAACGGTATAGATTAGTTTAAAATTTTTGAAAATAGTGTAACCCACTGTTGGTCTGCTACACGGTTAACCGAACCCGTTGGTTCGCTAAATGGTTAACCGAACCCGTTGGTTCGCTAAACGGTTAACCGAACCCGTTGGTTCGCTAAATGGTTAACCCAACCCGTTGGTTCGGTTAACCGTTAACTGGTTTGGGTAGATTTAAAATTCCACAGCCGGTTCGGTTAATTTTTAAAATTCATTTTATATTTTGGATAAAAATAAAAAAATTGGGAGAGAGAGATAGGCTAATAAACAATCGATTGAACCACGCCTCTCGTGCAACCAAGTGGTTTTCTAATTTTTAAAGTCCAAATGATCGATCCGAACCGTTAGATGTGTTCTTCATATTAAAATCTGCTTGGAAACCAAATTTTACATTTTTTGGAATTTTTTTACTATTTATTAAGCCACTTTGAAAATCGTTGATCCAACGGTAGCTTCTTATTTTTACTGTTTGGCAAGCCACCGTTGGATTAGCAATTTTCAAAGTGGCTTAATAAATAGTAAAAAAATTTTAAAAAATGTAAAATTTGGTCTCCAAGCAGATTTTAATATGGAGAACACATCTAACGATTCGGATCAATCATTTGGACTTTAAAAATCAGAAAACCACTTGGTTGCACGGGAGACGTGGTGCAATCGATTGTATATTAGCCTATCTCTCCCCTTTATATATATATATATATATTTAAGTATTACACTACAAATTCGGTCAATTTTATTAATATCCAAAAAATAAAACTTAATTTTAAATAACCATCAGTTCGGTTTTTTTGAAAGATAACCCAACCATTAGGCTCACGAGCGGCCCACTAAATAAGCATACCGCCTAGCCCACGAGCGGTCTGCTAGGGAGGAAACCGCGCCCCCACAGGCAGTTTAGTATATGCCCATTAAATTCAAAATCTGGATGATATCAATTCAAAATAGGATGACATCAATACAAATTATTTTGAAGTATATCAATATTTGTTTAAAAAGTGCATAATTTTTTTTTGCAAGTAAATTGCATGCATATCAATTTTTTTTTTTGCAAATAAATTGAATTTTTTTTAAATAAGTATATATATATATATATATATATCTATATATATATTTTGCAAGTAAATTGCATGTATATCAATATTTTTGAAAAAGAAATATGTATATATTTTTTTCAAGTAAATTGCATGTATATCGATAGATTTCCAGTAAATTACATGTATATCAAACTGTCCCCTCCCCCACGGGCGGTCTCATAGGGCTTCATACCGTGCCTATTTAACCCGATTTTTTCTCTCTCCTCATTCCAAATTCATTCTACCACCCCACCTCAAAGGCAGAGAGAAAGGAGAAAGAGCTGAAGGCAATTTTTTTGGCAATTTCCGGTGATTTTGAGGGCGACTACAGCTACAGGTAATTTAAATTTTTTTTAATTTTTTAATTTTTTTAATAATTTTAATTTTTTTATTTTAATATTTTTTAATTATTTTCTAAATCCATTACTGTTCAATTAGTCTAATCCATTACTGTCATTTGAAATCCTAGTTACAATGGCACCCAAAGTTGAAAAAAATAGAGGAAGAACTCAAACCGAACGTGAAGAAAAAAGAACACTTATTGATAATTTTTGGACGGCTGAAGCCTAAGCGGTGAGGAATTTGGAAAAAATATTTTCACCCAAAAATAATGAATAATTTCTGAGCACTCTTGATCCATCAATTAGAAAAATATTGATGGAAGGCTGGGTAGATAAGGTCCCTCCTCTTAGATGGGGACAGAGTTGCTTATGTGACGTAAAGGGAGATATGGTGGATATGTTCTTTTGTTATAAATGTGGCAAAACTATTGACCCCAATTGCATCGACCTGTATGCAGATCTGGTGAATGACGCTCGTCTCGCTAAATGGGAGTGTCATGCATGTGTCCGTCGGACTGAGGAAAAGAAGGGAGCAAGTTCCTCAGCTCGTAAGGCTTAGTCTGAATTGTATGCTATTGTAGTATTTTATGTTTGAATTGTAACGGTTTGTATAATTACTTTGTTTGAACTGGGTGTTGTTGTATGAATTTTATGTTGTTTTATTTTCTGGACCCGACGGTATTGTATTATTTTGTACTGTATTTGGATTTTATGAATTTTATGTATTATTAAAGTTCAACAATACAATCAAAAACGATATTAAAGTTCAAAACTTAGTTCAAACCAGATCAATCAGTTCACATAAGCAACAGAACATAATTTTTGTAACTAATAAGTTGTTTTTGTTTGAATAGAAATGATGAAATGGAAAGTGCAAATCACATAATGCCAACATGAATGCCAAAGTCGAAATACTACAGTCAGAGTCATAACTATATCACAATAATAAAATTTTTGCAATCATCTTCGTCGTTTCCTTCCGGATAGAGACAACCTAGGAGCCGCTACGCCTTTGCCCTCCCGGTGCGACTACACATGCCTCTGTATCTGCCTCTACGGACTCACAACTCCTAAGTCCTCCTCTCCACTCTCCTCTCCTATATCCTCATATCCTCTACCCGGACTCTCTGTATACATGTGCTGTGTATCTGTACCTGCTGCCCATGGATCAAAGAAATCGGCTGACTATGCATCGGTCGGCCCTATATGCTGCTCCTATGTATCTTGCTCCCATGTGGGAGGATATGTAGAAGGAGGCAGTGCGCCAAATAATGCAGAGACAAAGTGTCACACCCCGTAGCCATAGGTCGTGACGGAGCCCCACCGTAAGCATACAACTCCATGTATGCTTATAAGGCATTTAGAATATTTTCATCACATCACAATAAATAGATAAAACAAGTTTATATATATAGTTCAAGTACAAAATGTCTGGTACAAGTAGTGTTAGTGTAATAATCTAGAAGTCAATAATATGATAAATTATCATAAAACTTTGTTCATGAATTGAATGTTTAATTATATATCATTTTGTTGTCTTGAATATTATTGTATTATGGATCATTTCGAGTTCATGACTGGAATTGTGAAACTCCATAATTAAGATGATATATATTCTTAAGAAGTCACTAACCGAGGTAATTAGCAGGAACACTAATTAACTATTAATAGGTTAGTATGTGGATTAAAAGATGGTTAAGTTTTACAAACCATAGACACAAGATGTCATTTTAATCACATAGATACATGTTATAGGAACATGGTATTTGACAGACCTCGAATGAAACATTGAATAGAATTGTGTTCGTGTTATTAATGTTTTCATTCAGTGTAAAGTTCTATAGTACGAGATATTCATCGTTCCAGTTAAGAGATGTGTATGTGTGAGTGTTATCTAATGCTGTCCATAAAAAACAGTCATAACGGCAGCACTTCCATATGTATAGCTTAACTAAGGAAGTAATGGTTTACCAAAAGTACTAATTGTCCCTCGTATTTTGTACGAGCTATAGCATCACTGGGCCTCTTGGTAGAGTTAGATTATCTGCATGCGGTATAATTACAAGAGTAATTATATTTGATAATTTGCTCAAGATCATGAAAAGATTAAGTTAGCAAGGATGATACACATCTATCTCGAAACCGATATAATAGCTATGTGACAAAAGAAATGACACAAGTAAATTGTTTACTGGATCGTGATATTGTACAATACAGCATCATATGTGTAATTGGATGGTCATGATGTATTCTGTCATATGCCTCTCATGATTATAGAAGTTAAAACAGTTTTAAGTCTATTTACCAACATAACACAGATCCTATTGGGTTACACCATATAGGAGCTATTCGGAGAATTTTACTGATTAATTATAAATTGATTATAATTAATATTAAGATGGTTATAATTAATTATATGTGATATAATTAAATTATAAATGTCATATAAAAATGAGAAGCAAAAACAACGGTTAATTTATAAACGTACACGTTACGTTGTATAAAAATTACCGAAACAACAACCGCAAGAAATATAATTGTTCAGAATAATTATATGAATATTATTTGTATTCGGGTCGAGGGCATTCGGGTCTTTTCAGATTCGTCCTTATCCGCATGACATGTCATCGATCTTATCCACGTGACACGTCATCGATCTTATCCATACGACATGTTATCATCCTTATCCATTCAATAGCATATCTGTAAATAGGCATATGTTGAGGGGTATTTCGGTCTTTTCCGAACCTCCTGAAAAACCTGTATATAGAGGGGTATATGGAAAGAGAAACTCACTAATTCACTCGTATCGTTTCGTGTCGAAACGAATCGGTATTTTCTCTCTTTCTCAGTTTCCCTCACAAATAGTGTTTTGGTTGAGAAAAGAAAGTTATACGTAGTTGACGTATAATCTTGCGGGTTATTGTGAAGTATATTTACGGGATCGATGAATAGTGGTTTCCCAAATTTTGCGGTATGTCAGTTTTGCTTAATTAATGAAACTGTGTAAATGAAAGTTTGTGTTTACGGGTTTTCGTCATTTTCTTTGTGAATAGTGTTTTTACAGATTTTTGCGGCATATAATATTTCTGGCAAAAGAAATAAACCACTCTCCGGTTAGTCCTGGTGGATAACCAATAGAGGTATTAGACGTCTGATACTCTGAGACGAGTCATTCCTAGATGTAACTCTTCTCGCTCGTTCTGCATTCCAGCTGTGATTTGGAAACAAGGTATAAATTGTTATATTAATCTATTTAATTGGTAAATAGATTTAAAGCTTTAGAAAATCAATTATGGAGTAGATATGTAAATAGAATTAAACAGATCTTCTTGATTTATTTAATCCGTAGCTTAAGTTAGATGTAAAAATTATTATTTTACTCTTTCCGCACCTTAAGCAAATAAATGGGTTTGAACCGTCAAAATCCCGACATACTTAATCAATGGGTTTAAATCGTCAAAACCCAACAAGTAGGTCATACAAAAGGTATCTCGTACGGATACCAACCATAAGGTGTGACATAGAGAGCACTGTACAACAAAATAAGATATGCCTCTCTAGTCAAATGACAAAATAACTGCTAAGGTAATTTGGTGTCATATACCACAAGCCTACTACTTATGTGCCTCTCCAGGATCAGCCGCACCTAAACCTGAAAGGAACCCAAAAGGGTGGGGTGAGAATAAATTTCTCAGTGCGAATTTGCCACAATCAGGTTATTGGACTTGCAATCAGACTCCATATTAAAAAAAAAAATCCATACATAATCACATTAGCAGTTCTATTACAATATATAAATGGATGCACATGCTCAACAACAATAATCGAATGAAAAACAACTTAAGGAATTTCCAAGATGAATTTCAAACAAACACATATTTGGCCTAACTTATTTTATTATGGCTGGTAGCACCTACAGATGTCGCACCGAGCTGGACCCTTTTATCAGACCATCATCTGTAGGGTTACTGGCACCTACAGATGTTCCACCGAGCTGGGCCCTTTATCTGACACCCATTTGTAGTGCTTTGGCGTAACAATTTCCTAAGGTCCGGTTCCAAGTCATAAAATAAAAATTCACATGAAATAATTTGAAATATCGCCATAGTCAATTGACCGTCCAAGTGTATTACCACGTAGGGTAATGCCCCGGAGCCACAGACGTCACACATAAGTCACCCACAATCAACATATATATATAGTCACCCACCCCTCGTCCCATCCGGTACTGGGAAACCTCGAGGGCCGTTCACCTAAGGCCATTAGGATCCTGGGATCAAAGTCAGCTAGCCGGACTTTGCAAATTCATTCACATATCATCTCAAGGTCAGCTGATACAGCTCAACCTTGCCATTTCATTCACATATCATTTCACAATCATCAATTTGTGGTGATCTTTATCCATAGTCAATTCATAAGAGAACAAAAAATGACAACCATATAAATATGCAAATCAACCATACCACAACAATTCAGTTTTAGATGTATTATGCACACAATTCACATAATTCTAATTATGCAACAATGAAACATACAACATGACAATTCCAAGTATGCAACAATCAATTACACAACATGACAATCGAAAAAGATAATTTAATTTCTGAAAATGAAACATCAAACAAGTCCAAGCACCCCGCACCTGATTACGAAAAACGTATCATGCACCTATGGTTCGGACGTCTCGAAAGGTCCTGCAAAATCTTGCTCAACCGAGCCCACACCTATATCAACATATATACTTAATTCAATCTTTGTTTGACGATTGATATGCTTACTTGAGTGATATTATTTTCTTTATACTTTCGTTAACATAATTCATATAACTTTGTATCCACCTTCTTGACATTATAAATAAAGAGTGCTATTAGAGGAAGAGTAAATAAGAACACAAAATAAATGAAAAACAGAATTATAGACAGCAGCCCTAAATTTTGACCCTTGGTTACTAAAACTGCAATAACTTTTTATAGGAAATTCTAAACAACTTGAAACTTGAACCACTAGAAACTACACTCCGAGATGCATCAAATAGACTCTTCATTTGTCCAGAATGATTTTATAATTGCCCATTCAAATTAGCTCCTTAATCAGCCTAAAAATCTGCCCACTGTGCAGTCCTAAATTTAATGGTAAATCAAGTTTGTTCATCAACACTTGCTATTTTGATTCAATACATTGGACATCATAGAATGTGCAAAGTTCACATTTTCGAATTCTAATTGAACAACAACATGCACAAAAGAGGGAACAAAGAAAAGAGATCAACTTATACTAACTTGGTCCCATAATTATTTATACTTAAGTAGCTATCTGTTCTCACAAATTATTAAATAAACTTCAAAATAATAATTTCTTCTATTCAAATTTATTTTGAAAACATTACTTAAGTTTAATACATTTTGCAACTAGTATTTCTATGAAATTCCCATTAGAAAAGACTTATTCTACAACTTTTTACATACTGTCATAAAGAGGTCCCTAGTCAGGGACTATTTTCTAAACAATTTTATTTTCTGTCACCAATCAGTCCCTAAACCTTGTCAGACCCGAATTTTTACACTACAAACCCTATCATTTACCAGAATTGACATAGAGCTGTTCAGAATACTGGAAATTTACATAACAGGCCCTAGAATGTTGCAGAATAATGCAGAACTGTGCAGAATGCTGAAAAATTACATAAATGACCTTGGACAACTCAGAATAGCATACTAGTATACCAGAAAATGCTGAAACAAAATACTGTTGAACGGAAAATCAATACCAGCACAGAGAGGAGGGTAATTTTGGTTATTCAAAGTTGTATAAATAGGTTTATCAACCCTTCAAGGGTAATCATGACTAATTCAAAATTTTAGAAGGAAAATCAAGCAATTGTTGACAAATCATTCCAGCAAAGGAAATTTAATTATTCAATGACATACATAGGTTGAGAGAAGAGGTCATCAAAACTGATTCAATCCATTCAAAATCTCAATAACCAAATTTAATTTAACACGAGAGTTTCAACCGATCAAAACACTCAAGCCTTAGTAGAAAATATAAAATTTGCAAGGCCGGTTTGAATCAAGCAAAACCACACTAATTAACTTCATGAAGTCAAGAATATTGCATAAATCGACAATGTGATAGGCCTAAATTATATATATATTCGATCTGATTTTTATCACAAAATAACACCAAATATCTTTTATTTTGAATATAAAGTGAATAGATTACACCTAGGATCAAGTTACTGCGTTTGCTTGGTTTTAACTTAGAGGAAATGAAGAAAAATAAAGAAAAACCGAAGAAAAATGCTCACTGCGAACACACGGTTTGGAATATGGCCACAATAAGTACTTAGATGGATTTCTGGACGCGCGCCAATTTTAAAAAGGTATAATAAGCTATACATCAAAATCCGTGCGGATGCACGAATCTCGATGCAGCCACACTCTGGTCGCAGAGGAAAAGTCCGAGCCTAGTGCGGATCTCGATGCATCCGCAATGCAGATAGTGAAGACACAGTGCGGATTGTACTGTAGCAGTGCGGATTGTGAGGACGCAGTGCGGATGGTACTGTAGCAATGCGGATTGCATTGCGGACGCACTGTAGCAGTCAGCCAAAAATAGAGTCGGAACTTAAAACGGTCATAACTTTTGACTCGTAACTCCGATTAAGGCTTATAACCACTTTTTGGAAAGCTAGCAAGAAGATCTAGAACATGAGAAACTAAAAACTAAAATTTTTCTCAGTGCGGAAAAGCCCACCCGCAGTGCGGGCCGGAGAACCCGCACTGGACTCGCAAAAAGCCAAAATTGCACGTTTTTGACAATTTTTCTATTTTTGGTGCATCATGGACGCGTTTTGACAGCCACATGTGGACAAGACAATCCTGAAAAATAATCCAAATATAACACCCATTAACTCCACTTCCTAGGCTCTTAATTGGACATGATCCTTGGCTATAAAAGAGGGGATCTTATCTCATCCCATCCATCACCTCTTCCCATACATCCATCATCCCTCGTTCTTTCACTCTCTCTCTACACACTTAGCGATAAATTCTGGAGAAAGGAAAGCGTTCAAGCAAGGAGAAGAAGGGTTTTCCTGAGCAAGAAGTCGGCAAGATAGAGGTTTTTGATTTGTCAAAGGGTGTAATTACTTTCTTTATTTCATTTCTTCTTATTTTGTCAATTTTTGTAAGGGATCTCTCTCTAGGGGTTTAGGTCAATGCATGAACTTGTTTAATTTTATTTTATTTGGTTATTTGTTTTTATTATGATTGTTTTATGGGATTTGATGTTAATTTCTGTGATTTAATCATTTGTGTTAATTACATAATTAGTACTTGAATTGTAGTATCCCGTTTTGGATTCGAAAGAACCAAAATTGACTGTGATCAATATGATAGTATCAAACTATGAATGCAAATACCTTAGGTTTAGGTTAAGATTGTAACCAATTTAATCTAAGCCGGAACTATAGAAATTAGGGTTAGGAATTTGGTGAAGAACCTAATAGTGAAGTCAAACCCTAATTAGGACATCTCAATTCCAATCGGGTATTGGTATGACAGACTTAATTGCGAAGTTCCAATATTTGAGGAGAGGAGAGACTAACAAGAGCTTATAGGTCTAGGTAGCTAGGCTGGGGGACTTCATTGAGAAGTTCGAGTTACCTAGGCACGTTATTAATTTACTAAAGTAACCCTTAATAACATATTAGGTTAGAAACCTCGTCAAATCATACATGAATTCAAACAAATACCGAATTAATAGAGTTAGCAAGGAATTGTAGACCAAAGACCCCTAGATCTCTAAATCTTGAAAGCAAATCATTTCCTTTCTTTTACTTTTATTTACAATTATTATTTCAAACTCATTTCTTTTGGGTTCAGTTCAAACTTAGGATTTGTTAGAACAAACCCCCCCCCCCCCCACAATTTACTTTTATTGTGCTTTACTTTATTTTATTTTCTGAAATTTATTACTAAAGTTTGAACTAAGTTTTTATCGTACTCCTTGTGGATCGATACCTCAAATACTACTTTGATAGAATTCTGCACTTCCAATTTAACTCAAACGCGTGTTAAAGGTTTAAAAAGTACATCATTGTACTGAAACTTTGTGCATACGCTTTTATCAATTTTCCCAACTACACAAACCCTAAATCAATCATAATCAAAATAATTCCAGATTTTACGAGAGTGAGAGAAGACCCCGTATGGAAGAAATCCCCTTGCCATTCAAGATGTATCGATGCTTTTCTTTATGGGGAACGAACAGAATCTCAGACCTGCGGTGCCTCACCGTAAGCATGACATGATCCTGTATTTATTACCAATTTGTCAGACTCAAATTGTGTCTTTTTCTGTAGTTTTTACATTAAGTATAAAAATCACGCACCTCAAGAGATGCCAATGAGACGCGGTGCTTAACATGATGGGTCCATAGAAGAGGACTAAATGTGTCAGGATCATGCGCGCCATCTATAAAACCGGCCCGAGACGACGAACCCGCTCCAATCGGATCCTCAAATCCTCTACCAGTCGTATCCTCATATGACGACGGGCCCGCTCCAATCGAATCTACCGAGGACGTGCCCTCTACAGTAGGATCCACGACATCTGGACCCGCTACAGGCGTAGCTCGTACTCCCTACCGTCTAGCCCTAGGCATACTACATTTACAAAAAAAATATATATTAATCAATCACAACTTAAGCAACATAGGATACTCACAAGATAGGATATAAATTATATAACTATAAATTAATTATATAGTTATATATTATTAATAAAATACAAATTATATACTATCTATATATTAATAATATCAAATAATTATTATTATAATATAACTATAATATTGATCTAGTAGCTTATTTTAACAGTAAAACTGTAATTTATTATAACAATATAACTATAATATATTATTATATTATTATAATAATTAATTATCTATATTAACAACATAGGATATTAATTATATGGTTATAAATTAATTATATAGTTATATATTGTTAATAAAAATTAATAATATATATTAACAACATAGGATATAAATTATATAATTATAAATTAATTATATAGTTATATATTGTTAATAAAATACTAATTATATACTATCTATATATTAATAATATCAAATAATTATTATTATAATATAACTATAAGAGTGAGTCTATGGTACTATGCATATCACGGGTTGTTACCGTGCTACGGCTCTATATTTGAGTTTTCAAATTTTAACAGTCAATCCGAACCATTCATCTTGTTCTCCAGATTAATATGTGTTTGGAGACCAAATTTTACATTTTTTGAAATTTTTTTACTATTTTTTTTAGATATTTAGAAAATCACTTGATCTGAAAATTCTAGACCATCCAAAAACAATGATTTTCAATAAATCTAAAAAAATTTCAAAAAATGTAAAATTTGATCTCCAAACACATATTAATATGGAGAACAAGATGAATGGTTCGGATCGACCGTTATGATTTGAAAACTCGAATATAGAGCCGTAGCACGGTGCCAAATCGTAATATGCATAGTACTATAGACTCACTCTAACTATAATATTGATCTGGTAGCTTATTTTAACAGTAAAACTGTAATTTATTATAACAATATAACTGTAATATATTATAATATTATTATAATAATTAATTATATATATTAACAACATACGATATTAATTATATAGTTATATATTGTTCATAAAATACTAATTATATACTATCTATATATTAATAATATCTATAATTATCACAATATTATTATAATAATTACTTAATCTATAA
>JARJHM010001777.1:0-14504 GCA_033356055.1 Carex pumila
TTCTGATCTAAACGCACGTCCTCATACCAGTAGTACATAGAGAGCATAATAAAGTAATCAACTACTTCACCATTGAACCTATATTACATAAGCAGTTGATCTCCAAGCATGAGAGAGATGGCAAAGTTAAAAGGGAAGAAGGTAGTTGATGCTTTTCTATGGATATAGTACTAAATATGGACCAGAGATACCTCGATTCCAAGGACATAATAGACACTGTGAATAAGCATGATTTGTATGTGGTTTATCTTGGTAGTTGGCGTTACACAACAGACGTTCACAACGGGGTCAAGCATACTAGATCTGTTAAAAGACCACATTGAGGTCAACCAAACTGATTTCTTAAAGAAGATGGGAAAAAACGTGGAGTACCTTAGCCAGCGAGGCATTTCAGGAATAGTAGAGATTCATGCATCAATTGGGAGACTAGATTATCTGAGAATACTAGATATCAGGGCTTGTCATAATTTGCAAAAATTACCACAAAAACCATCCAGATTAAAGTGGGATTCATGCATCATGACTTGGCCGTTAGTTGTTTGAGCTGATAGGTCTAGGTTATAGTTTTTTTCAGGTGGTCAGATCTGACAACATTCGCTCTTGTTTAGTCCCGATAATTGAGTTGTAGTTTTGTTTATATAGATGGAGCCTTTCTTGAAGTAGGATGCTTTCCTGGACCGGCACACATGCAACAACCATGGCGTTTTTGCGGTTTCGCTTGAAAGATAAGTTTCCTTCACAATATATCTCTTATTTTTTAGTTGCACGGCTTGTTTCTTCTACTTGTGGCTATTTCGTGTAAATAACCGGTAGAAGTCAGCCAAAGCTGACTTGGCTGTTACTTGTTTGAGCTGATAGGTCTAGGTTATAGTTTTTTTCAGGTGGTCCGATCTGACAACATTCGCTCTTGGTTAATACCCATAATTGAGTTGTACTTTTGTTTATGTAGATGGAGCCTTTCTTGAAGTGGGATGCTTTCCTGAACCGGCAGGCATGCAACAACCATGGCCTCCTTGCGGTTTCGTTTGTAAGATAAGTTTCCTTCACAATATATCCCTTCTTTTTTTGTTGCACGGTTTCTTTCTTATCCTTGTGGCTATTTCGTGTGCATAACCGGTAGAAGTCAGCCAAAGCTGACTTGGCCGTTTGAGCTGATAGGTCTAGGTTGTAGTTTTTTTCAGGTGGTCAGATCTGACAACATTCGCTCTTGTTTAGTCCCGATAATTGAGTTGTACTTTTGTTTATGTAGATGAAGCCTTTCTTGAAGTGGGATGCTTTCCTGGACCGGCAGGCATGCAACAACCATGGCCTCCTTGCGGTTTCGCTTGGAAGATAAGTTTCATTCACAATATATCCCTTATTTTTTAGTTGCACGGCTTGTTTCTTCTCCTTGTGGCTGTTTCTTGTAAATAACCGGTAGAAGTCAGCCAAAGCTGACTTGGCCGTTACTTGTTTGAGCTGATAGGTCTAGGTTATAGTTTTTTTCAGGTGGTCCGATCTGACAACATTCGCTCTTGGTTAGTACCCATAATTGAGTTGTACTTTTGTTTATGTAGATGGAGCCTTTCTTGAAGTGGGATGCTTTCCTGAACTGACAGGCATGCAACAACCATGGCCTCCTTGCGGTTTCGCTTGGAAGATAAGTTTCATTCACAATATATCCCTTATTTTTTAGTTGCACGGCTTGTTTCTTCTCCTTGTGGCTGTTTCTTGTAAATAACCGGTAGAAGTCAGCCAAAGCTAACTTGGCCGTTACTTGTTTGAGCTGATAGGTCTAGGTTATAGTTTTTTTCAGGTGGTCCGATCTGACAACATTTGCTCTTGGTTAGTACCCATAATTGAGTTGTACTTTTGTTTATGTAGATGGAGCCTTTCTTGAAGTGGGATGCTTTCCTGAACCGGCAGGCATGCAACAACCATGGCCTCCTTGCGGTTTCGCTTGTAAGATAAGTTTCATTCACAATATATCCCTTATTTTTTAGTTGCACGGCTTGTTTCTTCTCCTTGTGGCTATTTCGTGTGCATAACCGGTAGAAGTCAGCCAAAGCTGACTTGGCCGTTTGAGCTGATAGGTCTAGGTTGTAGTTTTTTTCAGGTGGTCAGATCTGACAACATTCGCTCTTGTTTAGTCCCGATAATTGAGTTGTACTTTTGTTTATGTAGATGAAGCCTTTCTTGAAGTGGGATGCTTTCCTGGATCGGCAGGCATGCAACAACCATGGCCTCCTTGCGGTTTCGCTTGTAAGATAAGTTTCATTCACAATATATCTCTTCTTTTTTTGTTGCACGGCTTGTTTCTTCTCCTTTTGGCTAATTCGTGTACATAACCGGTAGAAGTCAGCCAAAGCTGACTTGGCCGTTAGTTGTTTGAGCTGATAGGTCTAGGTTATAGTTTTTTTTCTGGTGGTCAGATCTCACAACCTTCACTTTTGGTCAGATCTCAAACGTTTCTGGACAGCTTGCTAAAAATATATATATAATTCAAGAGGAGGGTTAAAAGTCTCTTTCCATCCTTGTAGTAGCTTTTCGAAGGATTTTTTAACAAAGTCTATTTCGAGGGTTAAAAGTCTATTATCATGATAGAAAAATTTATCGCATAAGTTACTGCCATTACCTTATCAAATTTTGGTTATCATGCAAGAGAGTCCATGTTTAATTAGAAAAGTTTCAGAATACTTACAGCTGATATTGAATTTTCTATAATGGTAAGTATCTTCAGTTTCAGTACAAATTTAATTAATTTTATTTTTATCTTAATTTATTTGATAAATTTTATATTTTCTATAATGAGTTATCGCAACTAATCATACTTGAACAAGGAAAAGGAAAATCTCTGAAGGAGACTCTTCGTGAGGTACAAAATTTAATTTTATTAAGTATATATATCAACAATCTTGAATGGCTTACTATACTGTAGAATGAACAAATGCTTAATTTGTTTAGAGATTGTGCATCATTGATAGATTGTCACTTAATCAATGAGAGAAAGAGTTAATAGTGGTAAGTAGAAATCGATTTGGTCAAAAATGGTGTCTTTTGTTCAGGCCCACATGTATCTATATATATATATATATATATATATATGTATATATTAACTCAAGAGAAGGTAAAACTGAACTTGGTGTGTTTCCTTTGCTTTCCTGTCAGTAAATCGACGGACATACACTTTAGATAATTTAAATTTAGGTTCTTAATATCTTGAAACAAACTTGTTTGACTATGCATATGCAAGGTACGTACTGAGTTTGGAAGAGACTTCGTTTTGGCTTTGTAGCTAGACCGAAGTGTGCACTTCGTTGGCATCATGTATATATATAATTAATACCTAGCTATTGTATTATTTTTTCTGGGCAACATCATCAAACCTAGCTACTTGACCTGCTAATTTTACAACGAAATATTCATGTTTTATAAGTTTTTTTTTTGTATTATTAATTAGTTGACTTTTGTAATTTAGACACATCTATTCTTTATTTCTATATGTTTAAAAGATATAGAAAAAAATCTTAAAAGAATATTTGGATCATGTGATTTTCTACCTATTTAAAAGTAATACTAGAAATGGCACGTGGCTTTTACCTACAGAAACAAGAGAGAGAAGCCTTATACTCATTCCTTGTCTCTTTCTCCAAATTAGCTAGTATCTGAATTTACTACAATAAACAATGTTTTTTTTCCAGATTGAAAAATCAAAACAGTGGCCTACGGGCTGTGTTGTCACCAAAAAAAAAAAACCATGCATGTTGTATTGCACTTAATTCCTAAACTAGTTAAGTGTTCATGCCCTGTAATAAGAATTAATATTATTAAATTGATATAATTTTTCAATGTAAGGAAATTATGAGCTCTTCACTTTCTATTAAAAAAAAACTATCTTTTCTTATTTCTACTGTTTCTTATCTCCATTTGTATTTATTCACATGAATCAAATATTAATTCTGGACCATCCAAAAATACTGATCAAACAATAAGTCACATGATTCGAATATACTGGACCATCCAATAAGTACGTACTTCATTATTGCTAATTTTTAGTTGTTACAATTAAAATTCTATTTTGTATAAAAAAAATATTCGGAATTTTTATAGATTGTGTTTGTTATACGTCTTTAAGATTAATTTTTAGTTAAATTTCTTATGCATCTTCTTTTTAAATAATATCTTTCGACATTAAATTATTTCACTTTTCTTACATTTTCTCAATTTAAACAATTACACTTTTAAAAAGCATGTGTTGCTTAGATTGGTCCGAATTATAATTAATGAAAGAGTTCGAATTTAAATTCAATTAGTGCGTTAATGCAAAGAATGAATACCCGGTAAAGTTATATCCAAGTTAATTACCTTGCGATTGTCATTTATGACGATTTTATGTGGCTGAAACAGAATATATATCGTGTGAAAAAAAAATTTAGGATTGACACTACTCATTTTCCATGCAAATTTGTAGTGGCTTTTGAAGATTATTTGACACGTATGTCAGGTACGATACTTTATGTTAGTAAGAAAATTAAATTTATTATAGCAAAGTTTAGAGCCGAATTTTTTAATTAATATCTCAAATAAATTAAATAAAAAATTACAAAATTTCTCAATGTATACAAGATGCTACTCATCATCAGTTGGATACTTTTGAAGATAGTACGATCCTCTAACACAATCGAGGAAAGGAGAAGAAGAGTTTCAAGGTACGTCCGTAGACAGATGTCATTCAACATGAATTAGCTAGATATACTTGTTAGCGATCCGTGCGTTATTACGGGCAATGAAATTAAGTCTCCTTTTACAGAACCGTGTTTTACACGTGGATTGAAAAAAAAAGTATATTTTGCTCCAGGCTTATTTGATGTTGTTTGAGCTGATAAATCCATGTTGTATATTTCATCGAGCATGCATTTGTTGTATGCGCTAACGAGGAGTAATTAACCAAGATAATTTAAACAATTCAGGACGATTGGAATTGAACACATACATTTGTTGTATAATATTAAAAAAAATGAAAAGAGCAACGAAGGAATGATCAATAAATTTCAAGTCACATAGAAGATGGAGCGAAATTCAATCATAGTGGAATTTGAAGTCTTCAATCATGCATAGTGGTAAATATATGGGCATCATGTAAGAAGACGGGCATTTGATTTTTTTTTTTCCCTCTATGATTCAAGACACTGAGGATATGCAAAACATGACTGACTCAGGCGACCAAAAAGGTAGGTAGTACTCGATCAGGAGGTGTGTGAGACTGAGGAAATTGAGAATACCTACGGCTCAAGCCTCAAAACAAATCAAAATTGAAACAAGTGTACATAACACAGTGTGTGTGTGTGTGTGTATAATTAATTTTTGTTTAATTCTTGGTTGAGATAATATTGTTTGATTAGTGCAAAATGTCTAGACAAAATAAATAAATAAATAAATAATGTGCAAATTTTATGAGTGTACATATATAGCTAATTATTAGTTGATATCAAAGCTAAGCTTCTAAAGATGTGCTTTCTTGGACCACTTCCAAACTGAGGATACTTAGTCTCATGTGCATCTTCTTTAATTACAAGAACTTTCTACTTCATATTTTTATTCCTTTTGTTGAAAAAAATTAGAATTTACAAAAATAAGCAAAGGTTAAAACTTAACGTAAGGAAGCGGAGCTGCATATTTATGATGTCTCTGCTCTCCATACCTCCTGTGAATATAAAAAACCAACACTACTGACTTACTTTATACATGTATGCAAAAGGAATTTGATTTGCTACTGTCTAACACTCTAATTAATGTTCAAGAAACAAAACCAATGGACATGCACAATTAATTTATTCGAACTTCTTTTCAAGAATCAAAACTAATATTAATTAATATATTCAATACATTTTGAGGAAATTAATTACGTATGAATTATATATGAAGTTGCTACATTAATTAATTGGGATATAATAGCACTCAACACCTTAATTGATCACTTGTCAAAATTTACAACAAATTAAAATGCTACACATAATATTTTGATCCTACAGAAAAAAAAAATCTCCATCAAAATATCTCTCTCTCTCTCTCTCTCATGATCGAGTTGATAACCATATTATAAAAAATAGCATGTAAAAGAGAATCAATCAATTGTTATAATTAAATCTAAGAGAAAAGAAATTAACATATATATCTTTTTTGGAAGAAAGTATTATTTTCACTGCAGCTATATCAACAATTATTTCAAACCGCAGAAGATGAAATTATAGTTGCATATAGATTATGGTCCCCTGTAAACTGTAGTAGTATGAACAATTTCAATACTAACTTACGGTACAATGTACTAATCTTAGGTTCTAATAACAATTTCACATTTAATAAAACTATGAGATATATTATATTTGCTATCCTCTGTATATACTATATACATGTACAAAATAACTTGTTTAATTCGCGAAGTAGCGTAGCCTTACTCTATATATATATATATATATAAAGAGTGGGGTTAAAATGCACCCTCATTTTTGTGCTCCAAACGTGCACCCTCTCCTCGTTTCTTCATTTTTAAAGTTCAAATAGTTGATTTGAATCTACCAACGTGTTCTACATATTAAAATGTACTTGGAGACCAAATTTTACATTTTTTGGAAATTTTTTACTATTTTTTCAGAATTTTTTATTAAACTTAACAATAATAAAAAATTCAGCACAGTGATGATTTTCAAAAATTCTGAAAAAATAGTAAAAAATTTTCAAAAAATGTAAAATTTGGTCTCCAAGCACATTTTAATATGTAGAACACGTTGGTAGATTCAAATCAACTATTTGAATTTTAAAAATGAAGAAACGAGGGGAGGGTACACGTTTGGAGCACAAAAAGGAGGGTGCATTTTAACCCCACTCATATATAAAAGGAATAAGCGAATCTGAAGTTGGACCCACGCCCATCTATCCATTCTAGCTTTATATTCTTTTCTAAAAGTTCCATGCCCAAAAGCTAAAAAAAAAGGTATTTCGGAATTATGCCCAAAGCACTTTATTTATTTAGCAAAACATAAATTATTTCTTCAAAGCATTAATTCAATCAAACTCCTATATTACAAATTTTAATTTTCTTTTATATTAAACTATACAAAAGTAGCTTGGTATGTTCCTCATCAGACTTCACTCTGAAAATAATATTATTTTTATAGACTAAATTGAACGTAAATAGATTTTCTTTTTCTTTTTTGCAAAACTATAAAAACTTTTATAATTATGATTACTTATGTCGAAATCTATACATTAAAATACAAATATATATTCTCTCTTAAATGAGAAGAGAGAAATGTATAAGAAAATATTAGTGTCCAATCTTAATAAATAAGAAAAAAAATGGAATCAAATAAAATATCAAAATTTAATTATAGCATATGAGTCCGTGCATCACAATGGAGACATATTATAGAAAACTTAAAAAATAACTCAAAAGTAAAAAAAATATATAGTATAAAAATTTATGTTGTTAATTACTAATTAGATATAGATCAATTGTAGAAATTGTTATTAGAAGACAATTGATTTCTCGTTTTTGTACTTAATTTCATACAATTCAATTCTCTAGTCTTATTAATTACAATGGTTGAATATAAAATTAGAAAAATTGATGGACATATAAACAAATAATCGTAATAATCGCAATAATCGAATCTGAAGTTGGTCCCATGCTCGTCCATCTAGCTTTTTATTCTTCTGTAATGTAATAATCTTTTCAATTCAATAAATCATACCTACGGGTTTTTCCTAAAAAAAAAAAAGCTTTTTATTCTTCTTTTGTAAAAGTGACATTAATTGGAGAGTGGGAGTGTACGGGGAATTCGTATCCTCTACGTTAAGAATCTCCTGAGTTGATGAATCTTACCTATTATATCTATTTTAAGATTCGTGCAGATTAAATTTGTACTAATATTGAAAGAACCCCTATGTTATGAAAATAAATCTGCTGTGATTCCAATGAAATAACATGGTCATGTTATTCCGATCCCAACCATTCAACTTCATTGAGATTCGTGTATGAAAAAGTTTTTTCATTGAGATTCACACATAGAAAACTTTGAACGGTTGAGATCGAAATAACAGGATCCTGTTATTCCATTGGAATTCAGCAGATTGAGTAAGCAAGAGCTGAATTAATTTTAAATAACTCCGTTTAAAATTAGACAATTGAGATTTATTAACTCAAAATATTCCATATTGAGTTAATGCATAGGATACACGTTCGTGTATGGGACCGAATATGAGAAACTTGTCAATAGGGCAACTACCTTGCCTACTTTTAAAACTTGTCATCAAGACCAAATGAACAATCAAATTACTTCTATATACAGTACAAATTTTACTTTTCTTTTAAATTAAACTATACAAAAGTAGCTAGGTTAATTTGTTCCTCATCATACTACACTCTGAAAATGATTATTTTTACAGACTAAATTAATTGAATTTCTATAATAATAATTTCTACATAACAGTTTTATTGTCAACTAATTGTTGAACGTAAATAGATCAATATATATTTTTTCAAAAATAGAATTAAATAAAAATCTCAAAATTTAGTCATAACATCTTGTTCGTACGTAAAAATGGAGAGATATTATAAGACAACTTAAAAAGGAACTTGAAAGTAAAAAAAAATATATATAATATAAAGGTTTAGCTTATTAATTACTAATTAGATATTGATCAACTGTAGAAATTGTTATTGGAGTTAAGCTCATGACTCTTGTTTGCGCACTTAACTTCATACAATTTTGCAGTCTTATTAATTACAATGATTGAACATAAAATTAGAAAATTTGATGGACGTACAAACATTTTTTTGTTTTGTGTGTTAAACAAAAGAAACACACATTTCCTTCTCTGCGTTACAAAAGCACATGATGATATTTTACTATGTCATTGGTAAGAAACTTTCCAATCTAAGCAAATCTGAGCATAATTGGCTGATTTAACAATTTTATTTAAATTTCTAATTTCAATATTTCTTAGTTGAGTGGTATAAGTAGTCAAGTGCATCACAGACCAGATCAAATAAATAATTATAATGAAACAACTAAAGTCGATTCAATACCCTGATTCAGGGTAAATATTTTGTAAATTAATTGAGGCAAGAATTCAATAGTAAAATTAGATGGATGTAGATACAACGATTGGTATGTGGCCCGCATGAGAAGAACTGCCAGGTATGCATGGCCATGTGGCTCTGATTTTTGTTTGAACTTTTGTTTTTAGATTTGTTAATTTTTCTCTGATTTTTTATTTATTTTAGATGCAGTTACATATTTCAATCCTGCCACTTTTATTAGTTTGTGTACTCAAGCGCCTACTTTTATACTTTTATATTTATAAGTACTAAATATGATGACAATTCTCTCTCTCAACGATGGCAACAGTCCATTTGGGGACAGCGAGGTACGCTTGGTAACAATCGATTCAGGATTTGATATTTTCTTGCTTCACTGTCATTTGGATTTTTGTAATATTAAATTGTGGATCAATCAAGTTTCTATTGAATTGGGTTAGATTTTTTGCTACCACAATACTGCCTCACCAATTGCAGTTGCCGCTTTTGCCCTCTATACCATTTGTTATACAATTTACACCCCTTTACCATTAATTTCTTGATGGCCGTACCTATTGTACCAAAATTTAACACACAAAATAATTATTGGTGAAGGCTGTGACTATAAGCATCATATCAGGTGGAAACTTCTGGTATATACATATGTGTTCCTCCCAACCTTTACCAGTATTCGGTCTATATAGTGCGGTAGCTGTGCTAGCTAAATTTATTTGTAGCTCAAGGCTAAATAGAAGCTCAGTCTGTCTGACATAAGCAGCAGTCTGCACCACCTAATCAAATTTCAGATCTCTGATTCTAACTTTACTATTTTAGGTACGAAATGGGCCGATAAGTTCACTCCTGTTAGCTTATTGGTACAATGCCAGCTGACAGTTGTATAAACCAAAGGATTACAATGCAAACACTTTGAACCTGAATCAACTCGTGACCAACAAATTCTAGTTGATTTGAATAGAAATTGAAACTAAGGCTGTGATCGGAATGGAGGGATACCCCTGAAAATGTGAAATGGAATTGACGAACTTCCAAATCCTCTGATCAGAATGCATGCAGCTGATGAGAGTTGATTTCTTTTGACCCAATTTGGAGAGAAATTTTGCTATGCGAAAACTGGTGATCAGTTACATTCCCAGATTACCCTTCTTCCTTACAACATATCCTCTTCAGATCAAATCTGCTCATGCCCTAAGCAGCTCCAATCAGTTCCAAGGAAAGGAAGAGGAAGAGGAAGAGAAGAGGGTACAACTAGCTCCTGTTAGACTCTTCGGTATTTCTCTGTCTAATCAATTGCAGTTTTTTATTTGAGCAATTTCAAAAGTTTGAGCAAGTACCAAATAGTAATATAGTCAGTGCCATACCAAATAGTGATACAGCTCCTTTTCACTGCACACTGTAGAAGAATTAAGGGAATAAGGAGAATCAAATTTACTGGCACCACGGGTGCTGGAGCATCCTGAGCCCTTTCTCGATAACAGCTAACTAAGCTTTTTTACCACTGTTAAGATGAAGGTTAAGATTTAGGCCTTGGGTTTAGTATATGCTTTTGTGCTTTAAATAGACATGCTCTCTCCGATGTAATTTCACACAAGAATCGATGAAAACAAGTTTATTTTAATCTCAATTATCTTAGCTTATAATATGGTTTCTTACATCTTGGGTGACACTTTCATCCTACTTAACCGGTACCAGCTTGAACTTCAGATCCTCTTATATTTTGGTTTCACACTAATCAAGATAACCATGGATACCACTTCTCATCCAACACCAGTTTGAATTTTATTGAATTTTTTTTTTCTTTTATGCTTTTGGATTTGGGAAATATTATTCAAAATGTTCCTTTTTGTCAGTCATTTTCTCATTGCTAACTTCTTTTTAACGGCGGAATAAATGTATGCAAGTTAAAACTGTTTCATTTTGATTCCGATCAACAAAATTTAATTGGAAATCATCTTTGTTGAATTTTACTAATGTACCATTGTTATAACTGAACAAATTCAATAGTTTCGTGAGGCCATATATTTTGGACAGATCAGATTTTATTAGAAACATATTCCAAACAATTAAATGAATTCCCGACCACTTGATTTTGATCAGCCAGTCCAATAAACAATGTCATCACTTGTGTTCCAGGAGATACTGACCAAATCATTCCCTTTGTGGCACGCTTATCCTCTTGTCAGATCCAACCATGTAAATGATTTCTGACTCGTGCTTTTTATTCTGGCACGAATCTCAAAGTAGATTTTGTCTCTGCAGTCATTGAAGCCAACCCAGACGCGTTGACTCAAGCCGCCCGTGCCGATCTCAACTGGGAAAGGAACTCTTCTATCAACCAAAACATGTAGCTTTTGTTAACAAGTCGGGATCGATGTTGTTCCAGTTTAGTCACCAATTGCAAGTAACTGGGAGACTTTTTTACTAGATGTACAGGCATGATTGAACCCGTAGTCAAATTAGTACTGAGAGGTATTATAGTTGTGACTATCTGAATTAGACCCTAGACACTTAATATATGAGTTCCATTCTTTTTGACCAGTTAAATTTTGGTGCATAATTCCACCAATTGTGCAAGGTTAATTTTAAAATTTTTGGTGCATAGTATTCTAATCCAAGACTAATTTTAAAAAACACATCATTGGCACGAATTGTGCAAAGCTATGCATGCTTGTTGTTCAATACAGTGTTTGTGTAAACTTGGCGCTGATTTATTGAATTGGATGTAGTTCATATATAAGTGAAACTTTTGGGAAGCATTCTTCAATTCAAGAATAGGCACTTGCTGATGGAGGTGATTTTGGACCCAAATCGTAAAAATTTGGGTTTATCAAATATTTATATTTTTGCAATTTTACCTAGTCATTTTGGTTTATTTGGGTTATCACAATTACATATTGAAACTTGTTTCGTTCAACCTATTAGGCTTGAGTAGTGAGACTTTGTCAACATTGTTGTACTGGTACAATACCAATGTATTATTAGTACCACTTACCTTTAGGAATATTAATCATCTATTTTCATCCAAATGCTTCATCCAACATGCATGGTTGTTGTGCGATATCAGACTTGCACAAATTAATTTATTAGACATGCACCTGTATGATTTTTCACATTTTTCTTAGGTACAGATTCACATTTCATCTTGTATAAAATTATAATAAAAGGAATAAACGCACAGTGCCAATGATTTAGTGCAACACCAACATGATTCTGAACTGTACTTGGTTTTTGAGTGGTTTACTCATTGAGAGTAAACCAGCACGATTCTCTGTTATTTTATTCACATCAAAATCAAATATGATATAGATGCAGCATCTAAGATTTTTTTTATAGTTAAACATATCAACAACAAAATTATATAGCATTCAATATAATGATCAATAAATGCTAAATATATAGAAATATTACAACATTATATTATTATCGGTACTAACTAAGAGTAAATGTTGTCGGATCTAATCACTTAAAAAAAACTATCCCCTAGACCTATCAACTCAAACAAGTAACGGCCAAATCAGCTTTGGCTGACTTCAACTGGATATGTACACGAAACAGCTACAAGGAGAAAAAATAAGCCATGCAACAAATATATAAGGGATATATTGTGAAAAGAACTTATTTTACAAACGAACCGCAAGAAAGCCATGGTTGATGCATGCGTGCCGGTCCAAGAAAGCATCCCACTTGACGAAAAGCTCAATCTACATAAACAAAAGTACACCTCAATTATCGGTACTAACCAAAAGCTAACTCTACATAAACAAAAGTACAATCAATTATCGATACTAACCAAAAGTGAATGTTGTGAAATTTGACCACCTAAAAAAAACAATAACCTAGATCTATCAGCTCAAACAAGTAACGGCCAAGTCAGTTTTGGCTGACTTCTACCGGTTATGTACACAAAATAGCTACAAGGAAAAGAAATAAGCCGCGCAACAAAAATAGAACGGATATATTGTGAAGGAAATTTATCTTACAAGTGAACCGCAAGGAAGTCATGGCTGTTCCATGCGTGCCGGTCAAAGAAAGCATCCCACTTCAAGAAAAGCTTCATCTGCATAAACAAAAGTACAACTCAATAATCGGTACTAACCAAGAGCGAATGTTGTCCGATCTGACCACCTAAAAAAACACTATAACCTAGACCTATCAGCTCAAACAAGTAATGGCCAAGTCAGCTTTGGCTGACTTCAACCGGATATGTACACGAAACAGCTACACGGAGAAGAAATAGGCCGTGCAACAAAAATAGAAGGGATATATTGTGAAATAAACTTATCTTACAAGTGAACCGCAAGGTAGCCATGTTTGTTGCATGCGTGCCGGTTCAAGAAAGCATCCCAAATCAAGAAAAGCTCAATTTGCATACACAAAAGTACATCTCAATTATCGGTACTAACCAAAAGTGAATGCTGTCAGATCTGACAACCTAAAAAAGGAACTATAACCCAGACCTATCAGCTCAAGCAAGTAACGGCCAAGTCAGTTTTGGCTGACTTCTCCCGGTTATGTACACGAAACAGCTACAAGGATAAGAAATAAGCAGTGCAACAAAAATAGAACCGATCAATTGTGAAAGAAACTTATCTTACAAGCGAACAGCAAGGAAGCCATGGCTGTTCCATGCGTGCCGGTCCAAGAAAGCATCCCACTTCAAGAAAAACTCCATCGGTATAAAAAAAGTACAACTCAATTATCGGTTCTAACCAAGAGTGAATGTTGTAAGATCTGACCACCTAAAAAAAACTATATCCTAGACCTATTAGCTCAAACAAGTAACGGCCAACTCAGCTTTGGCTGACTTCAACCGGACATGTACACGAAACAGCTACACGGAGAAGAAATAGGCCGTGCAACAAAAATAGAAGGGATATATATTGTGAAAGAAACTTATCTTACAAGCGAACCGCAAGGAAGCCATGGTTGTTGCATGCGTGCCAGTTCAAAAAAGCTCCATCTGCATAAACAAAAGGACAACTCATTTATCGGCACTAACCAAGAGCTAATGTTGTCAGATCTGACCACCTAAAAAAGAAACTGTAAACTAGACTTATTAGCTCAAACAAGTAACGGCCAAGTCAGCTTTGGCTGACTTCTACCTGTTATGTACACGAAATAGCTACAAGGAGAAGAAATAAGCCGTGCAACAAAAATAGAAACGATATATTGTGAAAGAAACTTATCTTACAAGCGAACTGCAAGGAAGCCATGATTGTTGCATGCGTGCTGGTCCCACTTCAAGAAAAGCTCCATCGACAGAAACAAAAGTACAACTCATTTATCGGTACTAACCAAGAGCGAATGTTATCAGATCTGACACCTAAAAAAGAAACTATAACCTAGACCTATCAGATCAAACAAGTAACGGCCAAGTCAGCTTTGGCTGACTTCTACCGGTTATGTACATGAAACAGATATAAGGACA
>JARJHM010001778.1:0-14483 GCA_033356055.1 Carex pumila
GTATTAACACAAATTATTAAATCACAGAAATTAACATCAAATCTCATAAAACAATCATAATAAAAACAAATAACCGAATAAAATAGAATTAAACAAGTTCATGCATTGACCTAAACCCCTAGAGAGAGAACTACTCCCTCATGGAGAGATCCATTACAAAAGTTGGCAAAAGTAAGAAGAAATGAAATAAAGAAATGATTACACCCTTTATTTGATCAAAGCCCTCAATCTTGCCGACTTCTTGCTCAGGAAACCCTTCTTCTCCTTGCTTGAAAGCTTTCCTTACTTCAGAATTTATCGCTATGTGTGTAGAGAGAATGAAAGAATGAATGGGAAGAGATAGAGAGGAGATGTGAAGATATGAGATATGAAGAGATGATGTGAAGATATGAGATCCCTAGAGGGATGTGAGATCCCCCCTTTTATAGCCAAGGATCATGTCCAATTAAGAGCCTAGGAAGTGGAGTTAGTGGGTGTTATATTTGGATTGTTTCCCAGGATTCCCTGTCCACATTTAACTGTAACACACGTCCATGAAGTACCAAAAATAGAACCCGTGTTGAAACTGTGTAAATTTGGCATTTCTGCGGCTCCAGTGCGGATGGCCGATCCGCACTGCGTGTGGTCTCATCCGCATTGGCTCTAAGTTTCCTTATTTAACTTGTGCAAATTAGTTGAATGCGGATGACAATGCGGATGGCTGATCCGCACTGCGGGTGGATTCTGCTTTTCAAACATGTTCTGAAATCGGCTAAGTATTGAGTGCGGCTGGGCTCATCCGCACTGCGGGTGGAGCTTCATCCGCACTAGGCTCGGGAAAATTCCTGCGCAGCGCTTGGATGTTGGAAATGCGACCAAGTCCTCAGTGCGGCTGGTCTGACCCGCACTGCGGGTGATTTGATCCGCACTGGTGGGTATTTTCGCCATTTTTCATCATTTCCTGCAATGAAAAGCCAAACAACCGTAGTAACTTGATTCTAGGTATATTTAAATCACTTTATATTAAAAATACAAGATATTTGGGGTTGTTTTTATAATAAAAACATAGATTAAATGTGTATATAATTTATGCTTATCAATTCTCAGAACGGAACAACAGTAAATGCACAGTCTCGGAACGACTTCTTTCTTCTTCTTTTTTTCTCTTTTTTTCTCTTTTTTTTCTTTTTTTTCGGCAGAAAGGATGGGGGAGAAGAGGCAGAGAGCTCACGGGGTTATATAGACATGGATAGTGGGGCGCCAGAAGGGGGGGCGCCTCACTTGGCTTATGGGGCGCCAGAAGGGGGGGCGCCTCACTGGTGTTGTGGGCCGCCATTTGGGCCAGCGCTCCATTGGACTTTTTGGGCCGCCCGGGGCCCAGGCGGTCAGGGCATAATTAAAAAAAAGTTGGGGGCAGGGGCATTTGTAAAATTTTCAATTGTTTCAGGGATATTAATCAAAATGGCCGTATATAAAGAGGAGGAATCTACTTACACTTTTTTTTAGTGACACCGAATTATATTATATATTTTCAAAGCTTTCAAAGTTCAAACCGTTCAACATGATAGAATGATGGATATATTAAAATGTATTTGCAAATCAAATTTTACATTTTTTTTTGAATTTTTTATCTATTTATTAAGTATTTTACAAAATCATTGTTTTTAGATCATTGAATTTTAGTAGCCATCTTATTATCTTTATAATTACTACTTTTAAATTTCACCTTGATTACTTACATTTCTCCACATGATTTATAATATACTCAATTACTATCTTTATAATTATCTAGTTAGAGTTAACGTTTGATAACATCAAAGTATAAAATTCTCATTGAAGAAGTCAATGATAACATCACGTCAAAGGATTCAACAAATTGTGGTATAAAATAAATTAAAGGCACAATAATACATATAGTATTTTATAGAAGGTCTGTCTAATTTCATGTTTATCAAACATGATTAACAAACAATCCACATACTAATACGTACACAATTATTAATGTTCCGACTAACAATAAAAACTATAAACTATTTAGAATAATATGACATTCCATAATAAAATTTCACGATCCAATTCATCAACTAATGATATATTAGTTAAAACATAAACATGAAAATATATATCTAAATCTGTATAGCATTTCAATAATAAACACCATGTCTTATAATAATATTTACGTCATTGCGCAAAATGGAGCCAAAACAGGTATCGTCACCAACTCACCATTGCCGATTCGACAGCGTGGTCAATGTGGGACCCTGCCGCAGTGTCCCCGATTCAATCCCATCAATTGCGGGGGTTCTTCGGATGCAGACCCACCACGCACCCGCTCCAAAATCATCCAGGGTTTGTGACTTGCTTTGTGTATGCAGCAGCAGAACGAATCAACTAAACCACACAAAAGGACACACAAACCACATGGTCCCCATATTCCGTACCAGATAAAGGACAACCAAAAGATGAGGCTCCTCACGTGACACACGTTACGTCAAAGGCACACATAAAATCCCACGAAGACAGATCCGCAGAAAATCATACAGAGCATCCCCCCAAGGCAGCTGGGAGACCACCGGACAGTCGGACACTAGTGAATTCAGCCTTTAAGCATAATACTATTCTGTTCCATTTTGAGTATGTTTTTTAAATACATGTACTCGCAATAGCAGTAATTTGTATCATAAAATTTTCTTAAGATATTTAGTAAAGAAAGGTTATAGGGATGTCAATGACACCTGTTTACCCGTTTAATTTATCCGTCTCATATTCGATAAGATGGATATGGGTAATTTCTTTTTATTAGCTTATGGGGTATGACCGTATGAGTATGGATAAGGATTATTTTCATTATGTAACGGTATGGATACGGGTAAATGCAATTTTTTATTTGTTAGATAATGGGTACTGATATAAAATAAATTACATATAAATATATAAATATTATATTCAATTTTATTCAATTTTCTATTCTTCATTTCACGGTATTAACACTAATCTATGAGAAAATGTATATTTTTATTGTAAGAAGAATATTATGTAAAACATATTATTTTTTAATTTGAATGTTTTTTATTTAGTTAATGGATTAAATTTTGAATTTATTAGAAGAAAAAATATATACATATTTTTTTTTACAAAAAGCTATTTGTTAGAATTGATTACATATTTATATTTTGATTTTTATATTAGTAATTGTGATTGTATATGTATGACATAATGAGTTTTAATGGTCTATTTGTAAAAATAATAAAATCGTTATATATTAATATTATTTGTTATTCATCTATTACAGTTTCATTACCCGCTAATTTTAACGGGTATTAGTATGATAGGGTAAGGCAAATTCTTAATGGGTAAAGAAGAGGTATGGTAAAGCCAACTCTTAGTGAATATAGATATGAAAATACTTCCTTCCTATCTGTATCATACCCATTGACACCCCTAAGTAACAATATTTTAGTTGATTGCTTGACTAAGCCTTTACTTTTTTTACATCTTAATAAAAAAAAAATCACAGCTATACTATAGACAATTTTGTTATTTTTTTTGGATAATTTTACAAGGAAATTAAAAAATAAAATGGCGTTATCTGCATCCCTACCGTAATTTTTATTACTAAATTAAATGATTTAAATCGTATTCACAATAAGTCATTCAAAAGGAATAAAAAAAATCTTCTTCTTTTTTGTTGAGCAAGTAAAGGATAAGAAAATCTGAAATCCTAAACCCTAATTAGTAAAAATAAAATATTAAAAATACATGAATTGCAAAATTGTATCTCATGAACTAAATAAGCATAAAATTAAATTGAGTTCCTATAAAATGAAGGAGCGCATGCATGCATTCTCATAGAGAGGTGTTTATTGGAACTTCGGTGGTAAGTTACAGAGAAAGGAGGTTGAGACTTGAGAGGTAGATAAAAAAAACCAGTACAATAACGACACGATATGATGCTGAATTATGCATCTAGTACGTCTAGGCCCCATTTTGCCCCCAATCCGGTAGCAAGTAGCCGCTCAATGATATTGATACCTTCCACGTGACGAGTGAGTATCCTCTGAGATATCTCAAATTTTGCGTGACCGACGTGTCAAGTGCCTATTCGGGGCTGGTGTGGGGTCAGTATTATGTGTGCTTTGAGATTCGTGCAGAACGTATTTAAATGGTTAGGATTTTCCGTAAAGTCACGCAAAGTTTGAGATATCTCAGAGGATACGAATTCCCACGTGACCACGTCTTAGATTGATAGGTGTCCGAGGAATCCGTATCACGCCAGGTACTGAGGTGCAAGTTATAAATCTCAACTGTTCTTTTCATGTAACACGAATCTCAAAGCAAACCTCCTATAATCTCAACTGGCTACGTATTGAGTTTGGTCTAACTGAGATTAATCTGGGCCGTCCAATTTTTCAAATTGTACCTCAGGTACTTGGGGGGACACGGACTCGTGTCCGAGGGAGATAAAACCAGTGTTGCAAATAACGGTATGCAGTTATCAAACGGATAGGTTCTGTCAAAAGATTAATTGAGAATAATTAGAAGTAATCGGTTGATTAATCGAAAAAATTCATAACAGTTTGATTACCGCTAATGACTAATAGGCCGATTAATCGACCTAAATAGATATCTTTTACAACACTGCTCGTGTCAAATCGAATTAATTTAATTACACTAGAATTTATATGTCTTTAACATTAGACTTTCGTAATTTACTATACTTTGTTACGAACAATTTATTATTCACTAAAATAAATTATATGGTGAAACAGAGAAAAATGCAACTAGAATTTTGTTTGTTTGTATTTTCGCTCTTAATTCTCTTTCATTTTCATTTAAAACGAGAGCTGTGCATTCTTTATTCGCTCATCAATTCTAGTCCGGCGCACTTTCGGTATTAGGTGAAAAGGCCACAATTTCCCACATTTGTCAAAAGCGATTCTAAATCAATTATTATTTCTTCAAATTTGGCTATCAAAGTAGGTGGGACTCATATTAGTTTTATACACAAGAAATTAAAAAAAAAAAGATAGATAATATAGGACACATCGAATATTTACATTTGCATTTCAAGCTTTAAAAAAGTATGCATCTTTATTTAGCACCCAAATTATTGCATCGAATCCTTCGGAAAAAAATAATAATAATCAATATTTTTATATCATCCTCCAGTTGTTTTATCTCTACAATTTTTGTTACCGGTCTACAGTAGTTTTCTTATTCTAACTCCGCAACATAGGGGTGAAAACTAGGGGTGCAAACGGATCAGATACAGATCAGATGGTGCTCAACCCATATCTGTATCTGTATCCGTATCCGTATTTTTTTTGTCGGATACGAATACGGATCGGAAAGTAATCGGATATTAAATGGATACAGACACTGATTGGATATTTCAGATACGAATACAGATACGGATATAATTCGGATTTTTAATTCAAAATATATATCTGATTAACTAAAATACATCAACATAACTATACATTTAATTAAAAATACCAACACAAAAATACTTCTAAATATATTCTAATACAAAAAATAAATAAACACAAAAAATATTCTCTCAAGTCTTAACCCATTAATCACTGTTAGCATCTTCAAAACAAAATTAATCAAATTTCTGAAATAAAAAATTTAAAATGTCAAAGCTGAGTTGTTCAAAGAAACTAAAGTTAGTCTAGATTTTGAATGATCCAAACTTTTAAATAATTTATCCTAATAATAAATTCAATTGTCAGAATTATTCATAATGCCAAACATTTTGTCTTTAAGTGAAATTGGTTTATATTATATGTCCGATGACTCAGATTCAATGTATCTAAAGGATTATTTTAAACTCAGTTGTCATAATCAAAGTATATAAAACTATTATTCAACACGGTAACACAGCACAGGAGTATGCGGATATCCAAAAAAATAATTTATGCGAATACGGATAATTATCTGTATCCGTATCCGATTTCAAAATTCAAAATGTATCCATATATATAGAGAGAGAGAGATGGGTTATGATGCATTGCAATGTATGGAGGGGTTTGTGCATTGGACCATAAATCTAAAATTCAAAATCCAAATAACCAATCCAAATCGTTTATCTTGTTCTCCATATTAATATGTGCTCAGAGACAAAATTTTACATTTTTATAAATTTTTTTACTATTTATTAAGTATTTTACAAAATTGTTGATCCAACAGTGGCTGTTGATTTTACTGTTTTGTTAAGCCACCGTTGGATCAACAATTTTGTAAAATACTTAATAAATAGTAAAAAAATTCAGAAAAATATAAAATTTGGTCTCCAAGCACATGTTAATATGGAGAACAAGATGAACGGTTTGGATCGGTCATTTGGATTTTGAATTTTAGATTTATGATCCAATACACAAACCCCTCCATGCATTGTAATGCACCATAGCCCATTTCTCTCTCTATATATATAATTTTATATTTCGATATATATTATATAATTTAATATATACTATGAAAAAATTATGTTATTTACCGTTAAATTCGATAAACATTATGAACTTTAGTTTTCTTAATAAAATTATATAGTATTATGCAGTGTTGTAAAAAACGGCTGTTTAGACCGATTAATCGGTCTTTTAATCGTTGACGGTGATCAAACCATTACGATTTTTTTTTACTAACTGGCCGATTATTTCTGATTATGACTCATTAATCGCTTGACGGTATCTTGTTTGTCCGACGAGCGCATACAGTTATTTACAATACTATTATGCATTTAGCACCCAAATTCTTGCATCAATTCCTTGGGAAAAAAATTAATCAGCATTTCTCTATCATCCTGTTGTTTTATTTCTAAATTTTTTTCTGTTACCAGTCTACAGCAGTTTTCTTATTCCAACTCCGCGACCGTAATCCTTAAAATTTGATTGATAATCAGTGTACTCAAACAACGCACAGAACTTTTCCTCTTTCGTCTTTTCCCCTATAATATTTTATTTCTTTAATCTTTGGATTTGGTAAAGCAGCATACGCTTTCTTCGCAGGTTCCTTCTCTTAAGACACCTCGAAATTCCCTCTCTCTCTCTCTCTCGAACTTCGTCGCTGGTCTTGGAGGAGCACAGGAAAGAGATCGATTCTTCTTCTTCTTCAATTTGAGAAACTAAGGTAGAGAATTAAGTCAATTGCTTATTACATATCATCTGTTTCAGTGCAAATTTAGTGAAAATTGCTTCAACCTTTATAGTTATGAAGAGAAGAGGTTTCAAGCTTTGGCCAGCATCGTCGGCTGAAGCCTTAATTGAAGTCTCTACTCTCTCTAAATACCTCAACTAAGTATTAATTAAGCAATTCAACAATTATGAAACAACAATGAGATCAACTAAATTGACCTAGTTTAGTTAGACTCAACCAGACCTGATCCACTAATAGAACAGCGTAAATCGGGTTTGATCAGATCGGTCAATATTACTTTATACTATTTTTCATTGAACTCATCTGTGTTACTTGTTCAGTAATTATTAAATTTTCTGTACAGAATAGAATAATTGAATCATCAATGGAGGCTCAAACCTTTGATCTAATCAGCGACCTTCCTGGATTGGTGAAAGAACAAATTCTAGTTCATTTGCCAATTAAAGAAGCTATCAGAACGAGCATTTTATCAAGCAAGTGGCGACACACCTGGGTTTCAATACCAGAACTCATGATCAGAAATGAAGACTGTTTGACATGTTCAAAAAACGAAGAATTGATACTGTCAACCAAGTTTATTCAATTTATGGATTGGGTTTTTCAGGTGCACAGTGGGTCCATTCTAAAATTCTCCATGTGTTCTGATCATTTTTCTTCCAGAGCTGTTGATCGATGGATTCTGACCCTATCAAGAAAACAAATCCAACAAATCTTCATCGGGTTGGATCGGTACAAGATGCCGTCAGGTTTCTTCATGTCCCATACATTAACGCATGTATATCTCGAAAAATGTACGGTAAAGTTGCCTGCAAAATTTAATGGTTTCAAGATGCTACAGGAACTTGGGTTGAAATATTGCATCATTTCTGAAGAGCATTTTGAGAAATTGGTTTCGAGTTCTCCTTTTTTGGAGAATTTGTCACTCGAGTTGTTTAACGACTTTAACATGCTAAGGATTTGTTCAAGAAGTTTGCGCAAGTTTGATTTTTGGGGTGAATTCAAATACATCCACCTTGATACACCACGTTTGGCGAAGGTGTGTATTAGAAAGTTCATTCCAACTTATGATATGCGCTATAGTAGTTTGGTGAATGACCTTGAGTGCTTGAAAGATGTAGAAATGCTCGATATTAACAAGCATTTTGTAATGGTACGTTGAAGCATGCTTTCTTTGATCTTCTGCAAATTAATTAATAATTTTTTATTTATTTGCAAATAACACCACCATACAATTAGAAGTAGTTAAGTCGCTCAAATTAAATGAATTGCATTAAGCTTTTTTTATATTAACATACCTAACTTTACTTTAGAAGGTTTATATAAACTTGGAATTTGACATGTTAATTAATTATGCTCGAGTCCAGTTCAATTTGTGCTTAGGAAAAATAAAGTTGGTGGCAAAAACATAAGTTTTTTGCAGAAGATAGCTATACCATTGAACTAAGCTAACACATGGGTGCTCTTTGCAATATCTAAAAAATTGGAGGTTCAGATTCAAATATAATACATGTCTGAACTTATTTACAAACACATAAATATTTATCTTGTTTTCAAAATTAAATTTATTACATAACAAAAATTATTTCCTGAATATATGTTTGTATATATAATACATCTCAATAAGAAATTATAGTACAAGTATTAGATGCTTTGCTACAATTAATGTTCGTATCAATTGATCGCAATTTAACATTTTATATCTGGTAATATCTGAGCTTCTGAGTAAAGGTTGTTAACTGTTTCAATTGATGCTTAAATATAAAAAAAATTCAACTATATAATTAGAAACTTCAGAATTTGATTAGTGTAGCATACCTACCTGTAAATCCAAACAAAAATTTCTAGAATTCAAAGGGTCTCTGTACTTATTTCTACTTTTCCATTATGTTTGTAGGATTTGGCTAAAGGAGCTTCAATAAACAAGCTTCCAATTAAGTTCGAAAAACTGAAGGAGATAAAGATCGAAATTAATGTGGAGGATCAGAAGGAATTTGCTTTGTCTCTTGACTTGTTTCGAAGTGCTCCTTTGTTAGAACATGTATGGATAAAGGTATGACAAAAGAAATAACAATGTGTTTTACAGACTAGTACAGTTTCAGTCTCTAACAATATAGGATCTGGGTGTGTACCAGTATTAGAAATGCCCAAAGTTGTGTTCATAGCATATTGCTAATACTGCTGATAAGGAATTGAACCTCTAGGGTACTAGATGGCCTCTAAACCTGACTTTTGCGCTTGTCCACTCACAATGAACTCCAACTGTTTACCCAAAAAAAAGGGGGGCTTCAAAGATTTAAAAAGGTTTTGTATGAGAACTAATCAACACCATCTAATTCCTACAAAAAAAATGTTGGTAATGATTTGTCAAGCTTAATCTACAGGCTTATTCAAGCAAGACCATAGCATCTGTTGTTTCAGCAAGCTCATTTTCAGCAGACAGCAGAAATTATTTATTTGAGTGCCTGCAAACTGTTTCTATATTCAACTTAAGTGCATCAGAATCTGCGCTTTCCTTGATACAATTGGTACTGGTATCTGCACCTGCACTTAAGAAGGTTGTGCTCGGTAAAATCAATTCATCAGTGTTTTTCAACAAGCTGTCACAGATTGAGAAATTATCTAAAGAGGCTCAAATCATTCTTTGCTGATTATTATTCTTGTCTATGTGATCTCATTTGGTAAAATTTGTTTTGATTTTTAAGATAACTCACCGAGTCTCTTGTTATGTATGTCTCTCTTTTTTTTTTTTTTCTCTTTTTTCTTTTCCTTTTTTTTTTTTTTTTTGCTGTGAGACAAGATTTTTTTTGCTGTTAGCCAATATTATTTGTCAGTACTGTGATGTAAGATTTCCCTTGGCATGGTTTTAACGATTTTTTATTTGGGTTTTTGTGAGAACTAAAATACTTGCAATCTTTTAATTAGATAATCGCGCAAGACCCCTCTCCATCTAAATTTCAATATATGAATTTTACCATCCTAATCATATAATAAGGGTAAATGAAAGTCACTAAACATTGTTTTTGTCACGAATTGGTCACTTATCTTTAATTTGTTTCTCTATAGTCAATAAACTTTTTAATTGTTCCAATTAAGTCATTTTCTAACTTTTTTCATCCAAAAATTAGTGAAATATGTTTATTCTGTTGAAAATAGTAACAAAACATACTCATTACGTTTATATTTGTTCCATTCAAAATACTAACAGGAAAATTATATTCCATTAAATTTTTGAATGAAAAAGTTAGATAGTATCTTGATTGAAATAAATGAAAAATTCAGTGGCTCCAACGACAAAATTAAAGTTGAATGACTAATTCATGACAAAAGGCAAATTTTAGTAACCTCCAATAAAATTTACCCTAAAATTATATTACATCCTTTATAACATATTCTCCAATCTCCATTCAATGAAACCAAAAGTTTCTCAAGTAAATCAATCTTAATTTTAAAAACAAGAACATCTTATATAGGGTATTTTGTCTTCTTTTTATTTATTTATTTTATTTATTTTTATATAAGTGCAAAAACTTGCCGATTTCATTATGAAACCAAGAACAATTTTAACGACCAAATTATTGGTACCTGTTATCTTATATGAGGAGGGTTCAAATGCCTTCATTTTTAAAAACTTAAATAACTCAAAATTAAAAACTTAAATGTCAAAATAAAACCGTTAGATGTAATCTATATTATTTTCTCTATGTACCCATAAAAAATTATCACATTTTGATTTTGCTTTTATATGAATTAATAAGTTGAAAAATCAACGCCTAGAAATTATCCATATTTGTATACATTATTACAAGCTCAAGATGATAATCAAATTAAAGTTGAAATGCCATAATTTTTTACATGTACATAGATAAAATGATATAGTTCACATCCAATGGTTTTATTTTAAATTTTAAGATTTAAATTTTGAGTTATTAAAGTTTTTAAAAATAGAGGCATGATAGAGACACAAAAAATGGAGGCATTTGAACCATCCTCATCTTATATAGGGGAATTTAAAATTAAATCTTAAGTGTCGACCTCCAAATAAATTAGGGATAATTTTTTATATACCCTTCAAAACTTTTATGGTTTCTTATTTACCCCTCTAGTCTTTAATTTTTCTTATTTACCTCTCAACTTGTTAAACTGTTTCTTATTTGCCCTTCCTCTAATTAACCTTTTACTTAAATTATGAAAACTCCTTCATTTATCTATGCTTTGAAAATAAAAGATAAAATTACCCTTTGTTCTTTCTCTTGAAGAACAAAATGAATATACCATGATCCTGAGAAGCAAGAGAAAGGGCGAAGGTCCGACTACATAGACGTACTTCTCATTTTTCGGAGGAGAAAAGGAATACGCACCAATTGCTTCAACTCAAATGGTCTTACCCTACGTCACATTTTCTAGTGAAATTTGCGAGAAATTAAGGTTTTCCCCTGTACCTTTGGTTATTCTCCAACCAATGAGTGATGAGAGTACTGACTGCTATAAAACTTCATTTCAAAGTTGATGTCTGAAAATCAAAAGCACGGGTAGTTACCAGATGAAAAAAATTACAACCTAGTTTGTTTGCAGCGAGTCACTACGTTCGTTACGAGCGAGCCGTAGAACAACCTTTCTTTTTTCTTTAAGGAATAAACTTTTATATAGTGTAGTTTTTTATTTAATAGATTTTCATTGAATTTAATAGGGGCGAAGGCCTAAGGAATAGCTATGTCAGGATGGACCTTAATTAGGTCGAGCAGATGAATGGAACTTTCACATAATTTTCTCATTTCGTGTCTTTGTCGGACAACCTTCATTGGAGACAGCCTTCTATTTCTATACATTCTTCATAGTGGTCCATCCTATATATCCATTCTTCTGTGGTGCATACCTTCATTTAGTGTATTAATGGTCGGGCGGGTACGGGTATCCCGGGTATACCCGGGCAAAGGTACGGGTACGACAGGTACTAGGGTATACGGGTACGGGTATGTCGGTTATTTTTTTCAAAAACCATACCCTACCTGTCCTATACCCGTACCCGTGTACCCTTGACGGGTAGAGCGGTCCGGGTATGGGTAGGGCGGGTACGGGTTTTTTTTTTTTTTTTTTTGCTGTTTTTTTTCTGGTTTTGTCTTCGTTTTTTTTTTCCGTTTTTTTTTTCCTGTTATTTTTTTTTCTGTTTCTGTTATTTTTTTTTTTACTTTAAAACAATAAAATATAAATATAAATATAAATATAAATAAAAAAACATAAATAAAAAAACATAAATTAAAACAGAATTTTAAAAACAGAAATTACAAAACAGAAATTAAAAACAGAATTTTAAAAACAGAAATAAAAACAGAATTTTAAAAACAGAAATTAAAAAACAGAAATAAAAACAGAATTTTAAAAACAGAAATTAAAAAACAGAATTTAAAAAACACAAATTAAATTGAATTTGGAGGAAAAATTTGAATTTGGGATTTGAATTATTGGGTCGGGTATAAGGGTACGGGTACGGGTAAGGGTAGACGGGTACCCGGGTAGGGTAAAGTCGGGTACGGGTAAGGTCGGGTACGGGTATGGTCGAGTAGAGTATGGTCGAGTTTTTGTCCAAAAAAACCGGTCCGGTCCGTTTTTTGCCCGTACCCGCGTATCCGACCCATACCCGGGCTCGGGCACGAGTACCCCGGGCGGCGGGCACGGACGGGCAGGGTAGGGTATGGTATAATTAATACTCTACCTTCATTGCAAAACATAGAAGAAATGTTGTATTTTGGCTGGTATTCATTTTGTGCTTCAAGAGAAAGAACAAAGAGCAATTTTGTCTTTTATTTCAAAACATAGATAATTTAGGAGTTTTTATAATTTTAGTGAAAGATTAATTAGAGGAAGGGTAAATAAGAAACAGTTCAACAAGTTGAGAGGTAAAAAAGGGAAATTAAAGACTTGAAGGGTAAATAGGAAACTACATGAGTTTTGAAGGGTATATGAAAAATTATCCCAATAAATTATATAGGCTTTAATGAATAAATTCAGAAAATTGAAATCGGTCCACATGATAAGTGACACATTTAAATAAAAAAATTTATAAATTATTTAACTTATTTAATATTAAAAAAAAGTTTAATTTTAATATATTCATTTTACATTATATTTTTATCACTTGATTTTATAATAAATAAATTCGAAAATTTGTAAATTTTACATATAAATACATTACTCGTCACAAAAAATTTAACTGATTTAAATGTATAGTTTAAAACCTACACAAAAGCATTAAATAATGATAACATATCCACGGTACCGCAATCTATTTTGTCTAGGCCCAAGACATCCCATTAGAAATAATAATAATAACATATCTACAGATCCGGCCCGTAACCTATTTTGTCCAGGCCCAAGACATCCCAATTCGGCCTTCCCTAACTTTTAGAAAGAAAGAACAAAAAAAAGAGAGAAAATATCTTTCCCCTTGTACCAAGCCATCCCTTGTGTAATATCTTACAGTGATTTTAGACGAAGGCGCAAAAGCAAAACCAAGCTCGTCGAACCGATCAAAAGCTTCCGCACGCTACCTATATAAATTCGATTTCCTCTTGTTCTGAAATAGCAGGGGAATAAGAGAGGGATAGTGGAGTATCGAGCGGCGTGGTGTGGTGCTTCAATGGCAGCAGATAAGCCAGAACCAGTGAAGGTCCTGTACTGTGGCGTTTGTGGCCTACCGGCTGAGTACTGCGAGTTCGGGCCCGATTTTGAGAAGTGCAAGCCATGGCTTCGCGATCACGCACCTGATCTCTATCCCGATCTGTTTGCTGGTTCGTTTTGTTCTCCATTGGAAAAGAATGGGGTTTATAGCCGGTCGAAGCTTTGTTTTTATTGTTCCAAGTCTTTTTTCTTATTTAAGGTGGGGATGGGAAGGACGTGGAGAAGACGGCCGAGAAATTACATGGAATGGGGATCTCCAGTAAAGGAAACACTGGAGGTGCGTTATTACTACTGATCAATTTGGTTTTTAGTGTTTTTGCTAGATAATTTCACTGTTTGGATTGAAGCACTGGTAAATTGGTGATATGCACTGCTTACAAATCTTACAGCTGAGGTTGTAGTATTTAGTTTATAAAATATGACCTCCTTTTGGCATCATAGACTTCAATTCTGAACTTTAACATTTTAGTTAATTATTTGATACTTGTTTTTTATTAATAGGGGAAGCTTCAGCCTCTAAGCAAGAGGAGGTGAAACGCCTTCCTGGTGGCAAGATAAAGAAAAAGGTTTATTATACTTCTATTTATATTATATATGGTTTTGTGGGCATGTCTGTATATAAATGATGTTGTTTCCAATCCCTAACTTTCAGAAGAAAAGATATTAGAATG
>JARJHM010001779.1:0-14482 GCA_033356055.1 Carex pumila
CTTTCGCACTTGATGCACTACCAAAGAGTGAGGCTACCGATTCACTAACCAAATTGAATATGACATTGGTTGCTAGGTCATTGTCTTTCTTGGTTTGTTTGGAATCGACGGTCTCAATTTTGGCATCGGTTGAACCCTCGGTAACTACACTTGAGTATGTTGGTGTATACCCTTTTTCAACCACATACCATACCTCAAGGATATTCAAGTAATTAATCATGGTTTTCTTCTAATGCATGAAATTTTTGGTAGTAGTACCAAAAATTAGGGGTTCTTTCACGGATCTATAGGGTATCATTTGTCAAGTTGACCTAATCTCCAATTAAGTGTGTCTTAATTCGAGTAACTTGCTCTGATACCACTTTGTTACACTTAATGCACCTCTAATTGACCAAAAACTGAAAATAAATTGCAATTGAAAGTAAATAGATGAGTTTAGAGAAATTTGACACGTGGGATGTTAACGGAGTTCGGCAAAACAAAGGCCTACGTCTCCGGGGCTTCGCAACCTTGAGTGGTGCGCCTTTCTATTACCCAATACGAAAGGATTACAACTTGTGAACCATTGAGCCTTTACACACCAAGCGGGAAGTCAAACGGCCAACTCAAAGAGATGAGAACAAGGTCTTGATTGTCTAGAACACAAGAGAAACACTCAATAAATCACTCTAACCTAATCTAGATCAAGATTAGTGAAGTAGGTTTGAGGTTGCTTGAGGGATTTTGAAGTTTTAAGCTCTCTGATAAGCTGAAATTGTATCTATTGAAACCTAGGGTTTGTTATGTAAATTAAGCCAAGTTTTGATTAAATTAGGTTTAGTTAGGTAAAAATCATCCAAAAGTTCAAGTTACTGCCCTAGTTATGTTTGTTTTACAGGTAATCGAGTATTTGGAGCTTAACGGAGCAAAAACGGGCAATTTCGGGCAAGATAACACGAAGAAATGGACTACTGTACAGTTACTGCGGGCCCGTAGCCATTCTACTGCGGGCCCGTAACCTTACCAGGCAGAACACTTCTTCACTGCACAGTTACTGCGGGCCCGTAGCCATTTTATTGCGGGCCCGCAAGACATCTCAGAAAATCCAGCGCAGCAAAACGCAAGAGTTACTGCGGGCCTGCAATAAACTTGCTGCGGCCCGCAATAAAGTCGGTTCAGACCCCGTTTTTGATATTTTTAGTTAGTTATTTTGGGATTTTGAGAAGGGGATATAAAAGGAATGTTACAGAACTGTTTAAGGACGTTTTTAGAGTCTATTTTTCTGGTTTTAAAGGAGAGAGAAAGGAAAAGCAAAGGAAAAGCAAAGGAAGAGAAAAGGAGGAAGAAGAACATCGATCGAGGGGTTTTATTTGTTTTCTTTCTTTTGGAACTCTTCTATTTTTCTTTGATTTCATTTGTGCCTTAGCCATGACAGGCTAAGGACTTTTCTAGGGTAGATTAGGGTTGTACTTGAAACTATTGTGATGATTTAGTTGGTTTTACTTGATATATTCTTGTTCTTTGTTGTGATCTATTCTTTATTTTAATTGAATGTGAGGACTTAATCGAAATCACATGAAACCCTAGGATTTGGTATTTGCAATTGAGAAATTGAATATTAGGTCCAGACCATAATGAATAGGGTATTTGATAGGCTAAGTACCGAGGGTGACGCTTGTCCTATACGGGCTTTACCTAATAGTTTAGAGAATTGTGCCAAGTACCGAGAGGTGAAAGATAGTTTTCTAGATTTATTGGGACAGTAAGAACTTAATGACTTTAGATTAGGGTAGCCAAGTAACGAGAGGTGACGTTTATTCTAATTTAAAGATGGTATTAATATAGAGATATTCCTTTGTACCTACAACACCCAACTGTGCCTTCATAACTAAAAGAACAAATTTAATAAACCAATTAGTCATAACACTAGTGGATAGGAACCCTAAGAAACCCTGATTTCTCATTCTTGTTAAAAACCTAATTTTGCTTTAAAGACTTTAGTTTAATCACAATCAAACCAACCCTTTAAACCTAATTGTTAGGTTAGGTTTAATATTCCAACTTGTCCCTGTGGAGACGATCCCTAAGTACTACTTGACAAGGTTGTACACTTGCAACCGAATTGAGTATCAACTAGGATTTATTACTTGTGTTGTAATAATTCACATCACTCTCACAACAATGGAGTAGACTAAGCTCTCAGAAAATCGCTTTTGAAATGATTAGGGTCGGCTGAGGTGCATCTGAAAGTGATCCCTTCAGTCTATTTATAGTGGCAGCTCAAAAATGAGCTGTTTGACATAAAACGTTACCAACGTTTTATTAAACGTTACAACGTTTTATTCAAATGCGATTTTAGGATTTTAAATCTCTGACAGCTTAGTAAAACGTTACCAACGTTTTATAAAACGTTACAACGTTTTAACCTGTAAAAACTTGATCAAAATAGAAGTTATTTGATGTTTAAATCTCCTTGAAACGTTATAACGATTTATAAACGTTACAACGATTTATAAGTGTTGCAACGTTTTATAAACGTTACAACGTTTCATTTTGGTACAGTACAGCTGTGGTTCAGTAGTTCTGTAGCTGTTTAAACGTTACAACGTTTGTATAACGTTATAACGCTGTAAAAATGTTTCTTCTTTTGATCAGTTTATTGTTTCAGACCAATGTAAAACGTTACAACGTTTTGAAAACGTTCACAACGTTTTATCCCATTTTAATCAACCTCACACATACTTTACCAAGTTTTTGATTTTACAATTTATATTCTTGATAAAGGTCTTCGTGATTTCTCCAGTCCAAGCATGTTATACTGCAGTTCTTACTCTTCTTGGACCTACATAATCTCAAAACAGAAGAAATCGTAAAATTCAATAATTATATGTTTTTGCAAATTAGTCAAATAGACGTAAAATATTATTGTACGAACAACAAACTAGGGTATGCTTGGTTGGGTTGAGAGTAAATTATTCTTGGAGTTAGGTTATTTGGAATAACCTATTTGGTGTTTGGTTGTGTTAAAATAGCTAGAATAGAAAATTTAAACTTTTTGTCTTATTAGAATAGAATATATTTCTTTTCCACTAGTGTGACTATTATTAGTGATTGATTTTTGTATTATTAGAGATACTAGTTTGATTCCTTTTCTGGTGTGTTATTATGTTTGTAGATGCTCGATACTGGTTGGTAAATGTTTCACTAGTTAGATATACTTGGATATTCGGTGCTATGCACCATTTTATATGAAATATTTTGTTTTTAATGAAATAGATGAAAATTCACTTTGCCAAAAACAAAAAAGAAAAAGAAAAAAAAAAAGACAAACGATAACTATCATTGATTTAGCTATTCTAACTATTCTTATTTTGCAATCAAACATACTCTTTAACAAAGACGCAATTTTCTAGCGTCAACAAAGGTCCTTTTTTTAATTTTTTTATTGGCAGCTGCTGTCAACCTTTCTCAAAAAAAAAAAAAAAAAGAAATTTCCTTTTCTTTGGTGACCACTGATCGGTGAAGTCTCAACAAAGGTAATATTACTGAAGTTTGGGCCGGAAAAAATGTTCAGCCCATTGAGTTCTTGGGCCGTTAGATTTTAGGCATCATTTGATGTGATTTGATCTTTCATTTGAGGATGAAATTTGTCGTATTGAAATCGTTCATAACATTTTTGGTTTTTCAGCTGTTTTAAATTTTGAGGGCTGGACTGGTATTGGTACGGGACAGGTACAGTACTAGATTGTATTTTCTTCCAGATAGCTACTATTCGGTTTTCAAAAAAAAAAGAAATCGTTCATAACATAGGCAAAGTTTCATTTGTCCTGTTTTTAATTGATTTGTATAGCAATAATGTGAATAACTTTTTCAATACGATCGATTCTTAAAAGTTTTTAAGTGATTTCATATTTTTCTTGGACTATTATATTAAAATAGTTAGCATCCAATCGTTCATTACAAACTTCTGAGCTGCATACTCCCTAAACATATAGTTGGACCTATACAACCACAAAATTGAACTGGATATCACTTACCTTTTTAGTTAATCATTGAATTCTGGAACCATATTTTGTTATTAATTTTTTAGTAATAAAGACAGTGGATTTTTTAATCTAGCACGAATTCCAAAGAACTCTGCGCATTTAAGATAGGTCCCGAAAAGAAATTGCTCGGCTGAAATTTTTTAAGGTAGATGCACAGTACATGAGGAGATACTTTTTTGAGCAAGAAACAGGGGTCAAGCCCCAATTTGATTGATCGGTAAAAGTACATAAGGAGATACTTAGATATATAAAGCTGCTGGACTTCTTCCTCCAAGCTTTTTTGCTGCTTCTAGTTCTAGCTCTAGCTCTGCTGCCTCTAGTTCCTCTTCTGGTGATGCAATGAATAGTAGTCATATTGCTAGTAACTCTTTAATGTAATAATTTTAGTTTAGTATTCTGTTACTGCTTTGTTGTTATTTTGTTAGTTGTTGGAGCTCTGCACTCATCCCTTATTAGCTGACTATGGCATTTACTTAGTGCGGGATTTTGTAACTATAAACAATATTGTTTTGGAATGAAACAGGTGGTATATCCATTTGTCAAAAAAAATAAATAGATGAGGAGATATATACTTATTGGTGAAAATATATAGAGCAAAAAGGAAGCCTTGCTGAACATGCCTCATAAGGAGGGAATTTTTTTGTGGTTTGCAATTGGCAGCTTCTATTGGCGTGAAGAGAGAAAATGATACAGAGCAATTAATGAAGAAAAAAAGAAGTCAACTCTTATAACGTTTTCTCAATAGAAAAACGTTTCTAATTACATCAACATTTTATCTAAAGTGAAATATTGTTAAAGATAAGAGTTTTTTTTAACAGAAAAATATCATCAACTTTTTTATTATGTTTCAAAATTTTATTGATTTGATATATATTATTATGTTTTTGAATTTTAATTAATGGGTCCCGGTACACCTCGAATTCAGATCACCCAAGGTCGGTAGAATTACTAAATCCAAACCGTTCTTTAACCCTGGCACAAACCTCAAAATGGACCCCCGATATCTACAATAGGCACCGAATTTCATTTGGCCCGACTCCGACTGGGACTAATCAGTACTTTTTTTTTTGTTCTTGTTCTTTCTTCTAATTGTAGGAGTATGGCATTTGAGGGGGTACTGACTCGGTACAACCCAGTATCAAATATAAGCATGCAAAATTAAATTTACATTTATTTATTTTAAATGCTACAGATAAAACAAAGTGCACTGCTTGATTGTCCTCACACAAATTTTAAATAACGGAAAATATAGGCATGCACACTACAAGAAAATCATATCCGTATAAATGTACAAATAATTGTCATGTAAAATAAGAAACCCAGTGAAAGTTAAATCATGCAACATATATAAGAACTGCTTCAGTTCTTTAATTACAGGATTCTCTAAATGATGCTGTACAAGAGTTCTTGTAATATTAAACCATTCAATGGTCTAAACTCTAAAGTATAGCGACCACGAAAATGAAGATCAATGGGGCGAAAAGGGGCATATACCTTTTATAAAGGATATAGAGAATTTCTTGGTCAAATTTGAGATTCCGTTTTGTGAGCATGGTTCGGAAAACTGGAAACGGATTGAGATTCCGTAAGTTGCCAATGCAATGGGAATTGGTTGAATCATTAGAATTCTGTTTATCCAAATTTACACCTGGAATTTGATTCAGTTGAGTTCTGAAGTAGTACCTCCTAAAATGTTCCCGGCTACCATTTGGATTCTCGATGACAAGCAAGAAAAAGCCAAACACAAAAATTAACGCCACAATAGCTTTACCAAAAGGAACTAGCACAATATACATACCTAATGTCAGCGTGATGACCATGCATTTTGCAGCAACAGCAAATAATGTCATCGACATATTAACATGCATTTCCATCTTATGAGAATTTTCATCACTCGTGCTGTATATAAGTAGTAGAGTTGACAAGAAGGACAGAAAAAATGCAGAGAAGTCTGCTAAGACAAATGCCTTCAAAACGTATTCCCTTCCTCGTATTGATGTGCCAGTACCTCCTGTTCCTGGCACAGTAAAAGCTGCCGCAAATGTTACTGTTGCAACAAGTACAGAACCCAAGCCCACTAATTGGGCTTTGTCGATCGGACTCTCTGAGCTCTTTTTAGCACCTCTTTCATCTGTTGCCGAAATGTGGTCCTGAGTTGTGCCTCTAATTGACTCCGCTTTTGGCATTTGTTCTTTAATGCAGTATTGAAACCAACCTGTAGTCTTGAAATGAGCTCTTCTATTTTGAACGTAATATTCACCCAAGATGTCCCTGCTCTGCAATGTGCTAAAAGGTATCTTCTTAGAAAAGGAAAAGGGGTAATATAGTTGTAGTTCAAAACAAATTATGAAACAACACAATTTGATATATATGTTTAAGATGTGTATTTACAGGTAAGCCCTACAGTTCTAAAAATGGGTAGTGCCGGTCCAATTGGCAGTGATGGAAGCCTGTGCTTCTTATGTTGTCTACAATTATTGCAATTGCATGGATTTTTTTTTTCAAAGACAGAATATATAGGTCATTAGAATTTGCTAACTACTGTCATCAACAACAAATAATCTGTCTTCTAAAAAAGTTTTCTGGTTCCGTCTTATAATTTGATCTTTTCTATCTCATGGACCGATACATATGTCAAGCATGCATGCACCAGTTAGATATGCAATTGCTATAATTAAGCCTGTTAGTTAGGGCATACTGCCCTGCACAGGCACAAGCACCAATATATACAAAATAAACAACAGGCTTTAGGAAAGGTGAAGTACTGTCGCCTACTATTTTTTTTTTTTTTTTGCAGAAAAAGAAATTCGAAAGCTATATATAAGCAGCTTAACCTTAATTTTCCTTTCAGATTCGGTTAGTTGAATCTCTGAAATGTCGAAAGCTGTCAGTTCTTCTTTGTTTTGTAAAGTCAGGTCCAATCCTTTTTTCTCCTCCTCCGAGAGTGAATCCATAATATTAACATATCCATGTTCTGTTGCTAAATGGAGTGGTGTGTTTCCTTCATTATCCATTGTGTTTATCATTCTATTGAACATTTTATTCCAGTGGGAGATGGGAAGCTTGTTTTCTGAATCTTTTAGCAATTTAATTTAAGATTACCTCCGACTTGTTCGCTTCTACAGCAATGTGTAGCAAGTTCCTTCCATTACCATCAAGAAGGTCACCTGAATCAAGGCACCTTTGTAAGAGAAGGACAATCATTTTGACATGGCCCATTCGTACTGCAGTATGCACAGGAAATGATCCATCTGAATCTTGGATGTATGCCAATGATGGATCTTTGTTAAATATGAGATTGGCCATGTTATGGTTTCCAGTTGATGCTATGAAGTGGAGAGGAGTTCTTCCTGTTTCATCTGCCCCCTTACCAAGTTGTTCTGAGTACAGTTGTAGCTGTACTTTTGTGAGTTCTGTTAATAAGATAACATGTAGAAGTTCAATTAGGCAAGCCCAGTTCAGTTTGAATAACCGATCAACAAAAATATAAATTCAATCGACTTAAATAACCGATCAACAAAATGAGTAACTGAACAAATAAACTGAACTTAGTTTCAATTTAACTAAATTAGTATAAAAAATCAATTAATAACTGTTAATATGAATATTTTAGTAACTACTTTTTGTATAAAAATATGTACAATCTTACAATAATAACATAATATTAACTAATATTTGGTTTATTTGGTTTTCTTGATTTATTTGGTTTATTTGGTTGCAAACATCAAAACCGTACCATCTGAACAACCTTAGCAAGGACTGCCGTTGAAAGTTCAATATAAATATTCGATATTGTTATATATGTTGGTATAAATTTTCAGAATATTCGGATAGTTAGAAATAATTAAAATAAATCAAATTGAAATAAAGTTACCCGGATTGTGTATGAAACACTTTCCTTAAGCGTATTCCGTCTCATCGTGCAAGATGGAACCGTAACCAAGATAATCCGGGGTTGTTGCTCCTTAGGCACGCCATGGAAGCAACTGACGATGACTCCACAATATCCAGCATAGATCATAATTTCATAATTGAGATAAATGCAAAATGGTTGAATGGAAGGATAGAAGAATTATATCATTATTGTTTTTGTTCGGATTCAAAAACCCACCGCCTCTACGAGATCAATGGATGAGAGAGATATATCGATCCATTGTTTGAGTGAGACTATGAATTAAATAAGAAAAAAAAAACGGATACAAAATATAAGGCTATTAGAAGAATATTAATGGATAATCAATCAAAGGTTAAACGGTGCTCAAGTGCCCTTCAGGCTAATTATTATTCCTTTTATTATAAATCAATCCAAAGAGTAATTGACGGAAATGAAATTAATGGACATGAGATTTACAAATTTAACCCTCTATGATTTCAATATTACAAATGAAAATTTTAAGCAAAATTATTGACAAGGAATTTTGAGTTTTTTAGAATTCAATTTTCAAATATCACAAATGGAGATTTTAGACAAAATTATTGATTTGAGAATTTTAAGAATCCCCCACAAAACTCAAAATTTAAGAATACCAAACGGGAGGTTATACATAAACAAATTGCTGGATATTAATATTATGCATCGATGAAGTAGTTTAGAAACTTTGAACTTCATCTAGTATCGATAGCTTTAATTTGGAGGAAACCGAGTGAACTATGTCTTGAACTCGTTCCTTTGATCCAAAAAATTCAACCACCACACACACAATATGGAGCTTCTCGTCGCAGTATGCGCATTAATGGCCTTACGCAAGTCTTGAATTTTCATGAGAGTCTTAAAGGCTTACCCATGCCTTACACCGCGGCCATTACAGACACTCTCATATAGGTGAGTTCCTACCAAGGATATGTGTAGATTCATATCCTGCGGAAATTACCGCCTCGGTTCTCATTAAGAGCTAAATTGCTCATCCTATCATCTACATAGAGCACACTCACCATAGGGATGGAGTTTGGAGTCAATGCTTCTTAAAAGTGTGCGCTCTTTAGGTCAACTTATCGGCTTGTTATTACCCATTGAATCTCTATCAAGGGATCGCCTATCAGAGATTGGGTTGCCACCGCAAGATGACCCATTAGGGCTAACACCCATCCCCCTTGATGAAATTATTAGGACTTTAATTTTAGTCCAATATATATATATTTTTTAATGTCGATCAATCATCATTTATTGCTCGAGCTTGTAAGTAGTTTCTTTTACATGTCAAAACACTTGCAAAACAATATCCTTCGAATAATTATAATTACCAATATACTTCACATAATTTTTTCAATAATAACATGAGATAATCATGGTGAAACAAAGTTTTAATCACAAATGTCATTATGCATGCTTAATATCATAATATACATTAAATGTAGATTCGATTTAATATTCCAATGTTTAAACCCCCACACATTTTCTGCTATATATAGAAGAAATGATTAAACCTCAATTATGCAAGATCAACTGCTATATGAGATAATTATAGTACAATCTCATTGAATTTTCAAAATATAATATCTAACCAAATTACATATTTGGTCATCATGATCAGCTAAATGAGTATTTTTTTTATTTCATACTCTCATATTTCGTTTTCAAATTTATCATTATGTCTAATAAGATTGAGAACATATATTAAATATTTATTTATATTTATGTCATGTATTGTCGGGTTATTTAATATTTTTTTACAAATATTTTAACCTCCACATTTTCAATACACTAAATTCAAAATTAGTTATCTTGATAAATTTAGTACAATGAAATTCAAGCATTAAAACTGATCATTAATTATTTGCATGATTTTTTTTTTAAAATTTCATTTCTGTCTCTGAAATGTAGAAGTTTGATCAGTTTTGAACTTGACTCAATTCCATATTTATTTTCTTAGCTCAATTAATTTATCTTTATATACTTTACCGAACTGTGTAATTTATTATGTAAAAGATCATCATCATGCACATGCATGAATAATAGAATATTCACTTCTATATTTTGATAACATATTGTATTGGTTGTAGTAAATTAGTTTTATTTTCTTCTTTGACTGTCAAGTCAATTCTTTTTTTTTTTTTTTAAATTCGGTCATCAGGTAAATATCTTTGTTTAATTTCCTTTTTATCTATTCAACTTTTGATCGGAATAATTAAGAGAATAGAGTCAAGATAGTTATAAATGATTTATAATTACTAAGGTAATTACAAGAGCATTTAATTTTCAGTTTTCTTGGTTGTAATAATTGATCATATCCATCAATTATAATATATTAGAGTTAATGACCGTGATGCTATGGTCAACATTAATGTTTTCTTATTCATTTTTATTATTTTATTCAATGAAAATGTTTCACCGAAGACTTAAATATTTATTTGCCGATAGCTTTAAATTTATTTTTATTTCAATTACTAAATATATTAAAGTGACAATACTTTGATATGTACTCAATATATATATTTCACTGTCATTTTTTTTTAGAAATTCATATTCTGAATTTTATTGGTGAAATTCAGAATATTAACTTAATTAGAAAATTAATACTTCATATAAACCGATCATAAACAAATCAAATTTAATTATCAACGGATTTTGTTTAATATGTTTTTATTTTTATTTTTGTACTACTAAGTAAAATTTAATAGAGATCTAAACATAAAGATCTGTATCAATTAGCTAGAATCCGAAATTTAATTTCCCATTTATTTATTAGAATCCGATGTTATTATAGATGAATGAAACTAAGAATATAACATATGATTCTATTTATTTATTTATTCTCTGGTTGAGAAAAATTTAATGAAACAAGAGGGAGCATTACTAACTTCTGTTAGGGATGAATTGAATAATCACAAGTAATAATCAGATATGGGATTTAATTATTATTTCCATTTGCACACCAAAACAGAGAATTAATTAGATTTTTTTTTTTTTTACAAATTCAATTGCAATTCACAAGGATCCAATTTCTTAACTTTTCCAATTATAATTATATTATAATATGATCAAAATAATAATCTATTAGATTACCATTCAAACTATGGAATCATGCTTATAATTTAATTTCGTAAATTATAAATGTGTTACCTTTGCACTTTATTAGAAGTTAGTTATTTATTTCCTCATTCAACGGACCAAAATTCATTTGTCTCTTGCTAATATAATAATGAATTGATCTAAAGATGATGCAATTATATAAAGCAGATGCCAAATACAAATTTAATCTAAAATTTGACAGAAGTGGTCAATCTATTATAATCTCATATTAATTAATTAATATTTGTGTAAACAAATTATTAGACCAACTAAATGCAGAGTACTAAACTAAATAATACTAACAAATCTACACATCCAATTTCAGATTTTCAAATCTACTTTAATCACTATCCGAATCTGGAATACGCTTAAGAATGTTGGTATAAATTTTCAGAATATTCGGATAGTTAGAAATTATTTAAAATAAATCAAATTGAAGAGAGTTACCCGGATCGTGCGAAGCACTTTCCTTAAGCGTATTCCGTCTCATCGTGCAAGATGGAACCGCAACCAAGATAATCCGGGGTTGTTGCTCCTTAGACACGCCATGGAAACAACTGACGATAACTCCGTAATATCCAGCATAGATCAGAATTTGATTAATTGGGATAAGATACAAATGGAGGATTAATCAAAGGACTTTCTATGGGAGAGTAAATCAAATAAAAGGTTTTTTTTCCTTTTCATTTATTTCTCATATTCAAACGATCATATCAGATAGGATCTGTATTTGTATTAATATTGAGAGGTTGTATATCCATCAGCCAGGAATGAGCCTCTTACTCTATATAATAGAAGGAGACATATATCGTTATAAAGATTCAATCAGGAGATTTAATATTAATTAATGATAATTATGAAATGAGAAAGAAACGTACCATAAAGGTTCCATGAAGAGGTGTAACAGTAAAAAACCATTAACAAAATAATAAGTGGTCATTAGAAAAATAACTCACCATTAAAGAAATATATATTCAATTTAACCCTCTAATTTTCAAATATCACAAATGGAGATTTTAGACAAAATTATTAAAGAGGGAATTTTGGGTTTTTCAATATAAAATATTCGATATTGTTATATACCTGTGCCTTGAACTTGGAGCACTGCAGCATGCATCGCTGTCTGTTTTTTTGGTCCTGAGTAAAAATCTGGTGTAATTTTGTGATCTATCATTTTTGCCACCATAATGCGTACCATGTTGAGGGACCCCCTTGCAGTAGCCAAATACAAGGGAGATACAGAATCATCGTTGACCAGGCCTGCCAATTCCCAATCTTCTTCCATTAGAGCAGAGACAACAGCTCCATGGCCATGTCTGGCAGCTTCATGTAAGGCTGTTTCCCCGAGGCAATTCTTTTGTCTAAGCAGCTCCTTCAACCCATCCTCACCGAATGCCAATTTGGCACAATGGATCAACTCTGAAATGGTGTTTATGTGCCCAAATCTTGCAGCATGGTGGAACGGTGTCTCATTTCTTGCATTGCGTGCCTTCAGCAATGAGCTATCTTTCATACAGATTGTAGACATAAGATTTGCGTGGTCATTGGCAGACAGTACGTGAAGAATGGTATTCTCCATACCTATAAAGGAATTCTCAATTGTCATTTTTTCTTGCATGAGCAGGGCCGAAGACATAAAATTAAAACTGTAGGTTGAAAAAATAATTTGTCTAATTTTATTCTTTGTGAGGGCGAATAGTATTAATTTTTGTTGAATATTGTATAGTTAGATAAGGGTATTTAGGTAAAAGTGTGAATATAATAGTTATAGGGACTAAAGTGCAAGATTGTGTGTGTATATGTAGACAGACCTAAATCAATGAAAACTTCTTCCAGTTTAGAAATCACCGTAACCTTTATGGTATCAGAGCGGGAAAACGCGTGAGCTCGCCGCCGCCGCCGCCGCCTGTTGTGCGTTCGTCCAGTGGCGCTGTTGCCGCTCCGCCTAACGTCATTCACCGTAGTTCGGAGCACAGTGTCGCGCGTAGTGCCTGCGTAGTCGCCGCCGCCAGATCGCCAGCGTAATCGCTAGATCGCCAGTCACCGCAGCACAGTGCTCCATCTAGCGCGTAGTCACCAGCGCGAGTTGCTGGTTTTCTTTGTTTCGCTGAGTGCTTCCGCTAGCCCTCTCTACGTGTGTTTGGTTTATCCGAAACTTTTTTGATCCGATTGTTTCTGCCTAAATCGTTTCTCTTTAAAAAAAAAAAAAAAAAAAAAAAGAAAGGAAAAAAAAAATGGCAGAAGACAGAAGCTTCTCTAAGTCGTCTCAAGTCATCTCAGTGAGATTGAATGGGGCTGAGAACTATCTGTTGTGGTCAAGGCAAATGCTTATGCACTTGAAGGGTCAGAGACTAACCGGATATGTTACCGGTACAGCTAAGAAACCCGTAGCTGTGGGAGAGGAGAAGATAGAGGAAAAACCTGAGTTTCACAAGTGGGAGGCAGACGATGGGCAAGTTATGTCGTGGCTGGTCAACTCAATGGAGATTAGACTGCAAAATCAATTTATGATGTTGAACACTGCTCGACAAGTGTGGGATCGGGCGGTCGAGATGTACTCTCAAAAGGGTAACCATGGGCAGATCTATCACCTCCAGTCTAAGTCAGACAGTCTGATACAAGGAGAAATGAGTGTGACTGAGTATTTCTCAGAGTTGAACAATATGTGGGAACAAATGGATTTCTTTGATCGTTTGGCAATGAAATGCTCAGCAGATGCACTAGCCTTCACAAACTGGTTGGGGAAAAGAAGGACCTTTCGCTTTCTTGCTGGCCTCAACTCTGAGTTCGAACAGATCCGACAGAGTCTCTGGCAGAGGGATCCTCTACCTGCTCTTCGTGATGCCTTTGCAGTAGTGGTTCAAGAGGAAAGCAGGAAGAAGGCAATGATATCCTTGCCAGTGCATGAGGGTTCAGCTATGTTGAGCCAGCCCCACACAGTGTTCTCTCAGGGTGACAAAGTTTGTGATCACTGCCATAGAAAGAATCACACCCGGGAGACTTGCTGGGACTTACATGGAAGACCAGCTAGAGGTCGAGGTCGTGATGGTGACCGTGGCAGAGGACAAGGTAGAGGTCATGGACCAGGACGTGGTGGAGGATACCAAAAGGCGCATATGGCTGACATCACTAGTACACCAGGATCAAGCACTGATGATATGGTGACTCAACTGGTGACTCAGCTTGCAGCTCGGTTCTTGTCCACTACCCCAGCTAGCAGTGCCTCATCTACTGCTGCTCCATCTAGGGCTGACGGTTACACTCTTTCCTCTCTTCTTACCACTGTAGTTAGACCTGTTGGTGCTGTTATAAAAGCTCTAATAGCCGAGTCTAGTCCTGATCGGTCCTGGATCGTAGACTCTGGGGCATCTAAACATATGACCCCTGACCCTATGATGTTCAAAAACCTATAAGCCTATGTCTGGGAGAGAAAAGGTACAAACAGCGA
>JARJHM010001780.1:0-14459 GCA_033356055.1 Carex pumila
TGCTCGAGCCCCAAACCCTGAGTCAAGTGCAACAATTGTCTGGTATTCTGTCTGGAGTTCTATCTAGAGTTTTGTCTGGGGTTGGCTACCACATATAACTCTAGAAACTTGAAAGGAGTAGCCATATTCATTGTCATTTGGAGATATAACTCCCAACTGCTGTCGTCTTGTACTGGAAACTGTTGGAACCAGGTTTGGTTGCCTTGGCCAATATTGATCCTTGCGTTAATTACCAGTTCATAATTACGGTGGTCAATACCGAGTTGTTGGTACACTTCCCTATTTATACTTCTAAAATCCAAACCTAAGCCGATATTGAACATTTTCGGCATTTGTTGGCTATAATAAGCGCCATTTGGTCCTTGTAATACTTCACCACCAAAATAACAAGCAATTCCAATCATAATTAGTTGAATAAACCTAATATTATAAAAAATATTATAAAATAATGCACTAAATTAAATAATACTACAGAAAAAAAAATTTTAAAATAATGAAAAAAAAACGTACCTTGGCGGCTGTCTTCGGTGAAGAATTGAAACAGAATTAATCTGATCCGTATTTATTCTAAACCTAATGAGTGCGCATATCCACCATGCGAACGGATCGGTTCGCGGATCCACCACGCGGACGGGTCACTCTGGCGGGTCATGGCGCTGCGGGTCGGTTCGCGGATCTGTTACGCGAACGGATTAGCGATCCGTTCGCAGATCCACTACGCGAACGTGGTGGAATCTCAAATCAGATTTTTTCGGTGCTGTTTAATTTATTCCGATTTTTTAGAGTGGTACAAAAAAAAAACGGGTTAAAATGTGTTAAACGTGTGATGATAAATTTTTAAATACAGAAAAATCATAAATCGTGATATCTATATTTTAATATAAGAATAAAGAGTTAAATTTATGATAGGAGTTGATTTGGCAAAATTTGATTTATAATTTGATTTATAGTGAACAAATAAAAAAAAATTAGTTGTCATCTTAATATTTTAAAATTCTAATCTTACCAGTGTTTTTTTTTTTTTTTTTCCAAAATTTCAAATCTACCATCCATGCAGATTGAATCTGCGCATACCTCTGAAGATTTTTTATTTGGAAAACAGTTAATTCTAGGGCAGAAACAACACAGGGTTTAAACATTAGCATGAGATTCATATTTTGCAATTAAACATCGAGTGCACTATTGTCGAGATTAACCAGAGTATAAAACATCAGCGCGTCATGGATGTTTTTGTAATGAAATATCGATGTATTGTTTCCAAATTTTAAACAATCATAACTTTTGATAGGAAACTCTGATTTGAGTGTTTGACCTCAAATGGAAAAAAACCAAGAAGAGATGGAGGCCATCGTATTTGGGTGAATGGCCACGAGACGTCGAAAAAAAATAGAATTGAAAAAAAAAGTTGTTTAGGATCTAAAAACTTCATTTAAAGTTTCTGATCATCAACAATTATGTATTTTTCTTTTATTTCAACCAGAAATGGCTCGTTAATTATTTAGCATGATATTTAATTTGCATTAACCAACCTTTTAAAATTAAGTACTAATTTTTGAATATTTTTTTCTATTTGTTTTTGTCATTTTAGCAATACCATGGACTTAGAATTAACTACTAAAAAAATGTTTCCATGCAGATTGAATATGCACATGCAGAACCATTTCAGAAAAGAAAGGTTCTAAATTTTTTTTAATAAAGATTAGAAGTCAAGTAACTCAACTATTTAATATTTACCAAAAATTGTCTTTCTCAGATTTTGAAACTGCACCTCTTGCTTTTCTTGTCATGATTTTCTTACGATTGGACCAAAATGCCACTAGTGCAGTTCAGGTCAGATGATCCACTGAATGGCAATTCTTATAAAAAGCTCAAACTGCTACTAGACAAGTACCACAGAAGGAGCAGTATTGGATATATATGTCTAGATAGTTTGAAGAAAAGTGCTACTAATTAATGATATACATGTTTTATTCGGGCGCATGCATATGCTTCAACTTATGAACAAGTACTGGGGTGGTTCATTCTGTAATTGAAGTTTTGGCACCTACTGTCCATGTATAGAACATATATACATGACCTGTGAATGGCATTACATCAATCAGTAACAAGCTTGCATCAATTATTTTTGGTCTTTATCTTTTATTCATAAATTTGATTCCAATGACATGCTGCAAATTAACTCAGAGACGTCTTATATATGAATCCTAAACAAATTAAATCATAACGATCTTCAATTGAAAAGAAAACCTTCAATTTTTAACAGTAATTAAATCATACGAATAAATTCCCAGTCCATTGCTGAAACCTCATTCTAGAGGTCAAGACAACGCTAGTGTACGTGAAAGAAATTAATTAGTTTAATCGCACCAAAAAACCTCCTCAAATCAAAGACAATGTCAATCTGGCCTTGTCTGGGCGGTTCCGGTGGTATTCAGACGCGACAAAATTGCAAACGATACCTAAGCTTGGACGATATATACCAACGATGCTCTGACCACCTGACCAATTAAGTCTCACAACCTTTAATTTTTGTTTCCAATCCGCTGGTTTTTACTTCAAACCCTGGAACTTGCATGTAACAATTCTCTCATCTATGAATAAAGCAAATAAGAATTAGATCTTATTTTTCACAAACACAGAATGTCCGGATCCAAACTCAAAGATTGGGTTATTTTTGGGGATTCGAATTCACAAAAAACTGCCCCATTATTTAATTACTGAGAAATGAGAGCAAAGAGCAAATTTGATGGGCCTAAAAGTAAATATGAGGCCAAGTTAGATTTATAAGTCTAAAGGGGTATGTTTGGATGTAGCGAGAATAGTGAGAATAGTGAGAACAACAAAAATAGTGCTATTTTGATCTATTAAAACATACTCAGAAACAGCGAGAATAACACTGTTCTTACTGTTCTCGTTATTCTTATTAAAAAAATTAAAATAATAAACGTACTTTCTCAAATGTTCAATCGCTGTTCTCATTATTTTAAATATTCAATTCAAACAATATTTCAAATAACTTTAAATTAATGCTATTTTTAAATAATAGCTATTATAGTTATTCTTAACTTACTTTTTTTTCTCAACCGGAGTTATTTTAACTATTTTCGAAGTAATTCTGAATTTTATATTTCTCGGTAAGTGTGAATGCGGCATTGAGGATCTGATCCTGAGCAAAGAGTTCGGACACACGAGGGAGCCTCGTGCCAGCAGGGGAATACCACGTGCTTGTAGCCTTGCCCAATAGAGGAGAACTGATACAGCCACTTTAATAAAAAAAAAAAAAACTGATACAGCCACGTAGAGTATTTATACTCGGGCGGGTACGGGTACCCCGGGTATACCCGTCTCGGGTACGGGTACATCTCGGGTACGGGTATACTCGGGTACAAGGGTATTCGGGTACGGGTATGGCGGGTATAATTTTCAAAACTCATACCCTACCCGAGTTATACCCTTACCCGTGTACCCTAAACGGATAAGGCGGGTACGGGTACGGGTAGGGCGGGTAGGGTATTTTTTTTTTTTTTTTTTTTTTTTGCTGTTTTTTTTTGGTTTTTTTGTTGGTTTTTTTGTTGGTTTTTTTTTTTGTTGTTTTTTGTGTTTTTTTGCTGGTTTTTTGCTGTTTTTTTTTGCTGATTTGGGGGGGAAAAAATCAGAATTTTTGAATTTTGAAATGGATGAACAGTAACTCGGGTATACGGGTACGGGTACTCGGGTAGTCGGGTACGGGTTTAGTCGGGTACGGGTAAACTCGGGTAGGGTATGGTCGGGTATTGGTTCAAAATAACAGGTCCGGTCCGATTTTTGCCCGTACCCGCGTACCCGAGTACCCGACCTATACCCGAGCTCGGGTACGGGTACCCTAGGCAGCGGGTACGGGCGGGTACGGGCGGGTATACCCGTTAAGGGTATTATTAATACTCTACAGCCACGTCTCACTGTCTCAGTAAGATATTGTATAATATCAATGGACTGCCCAATTAGGAACTTGTTGAATTGAGAGAGCTGGAGGACATGTCTTGTCATTGTCAATGCTTCATTTTCCTCTCTTTTTTTAAGGTTGCGGCCTTGGGAGGCTCAATGCCCGTCAACAACTATAGAGTATAGACCTAAAAATATCAATATCTCTATATATATTTTTGCATAACTGCCCGTAGGTTTTTAATATTAACATTAAAGTTCAGAACATCCTAGATTACATATTAGAAACTAAGAGGAAAGGAGATACCTAGCGAAACACCTGTAGATTCTACCCTGATTATTTATCTCTACATCCAGCATCATCTCAATTAGGAACAACCTTGTGAAGCTTGAGAAACTTGCAAGACTATATGGTCGTGTTTGATTGTGGACTAAACAATAAAATAAGAATTTTAGCCCTCACTTATTTTACCAAATGTGATTTAGTTGAGCCGGATTAAGACGGAATAAGCTAATTTTTAGGTCTGACTAAATTGGCTTAAACTAAACCACCTCTTAATTTTAATTGAGTGTGAAGCCTAACTTTCCATTATTTTTATTATTTTTAATTATTTTTTAAGAAATATAAAATAAGCAATTAATTTTTTTTCATTTACATATAAGAAAACTTATAACTTTATCAATTATAGTATGCAACATTTTTTTTAAATGGTATAACTTTTTAAATCAACAAAATATGCAATCTAGAAAATAATTAAATAAAATATTTTTTTAAATTGTACTACAAAATAATAAAATTTTTGTTCATCAACCTAACATATTTTTGGCAAACAAATTAGTACACATATAACTTTAATTAAATAAGATTCGTTAAATACAATGTGCTTCTCTAAGATATAGAACTAATTTATACATAACTCATTTTCTTGTACAATTTCTTTCAATTGAAAGAAAAAGAAAAAGAAAAATGAAGAATAGTTCTATTATTGTTATTACAAATTTTGTAGAACAAAATAATTTGTAATATCAAATTATGCCTTAAGCCATCAAATTTTTACTAAACAAGAAATAATTTAAGTTAAGGTATAAATATCAATCAAACCTAAATAATTTAAATCGAGCTAAATATTTACATCACCTCTGATATAGAATTTATAATAATATAATACTACACTGCAAACAAGCTCGCAATTAAGGTACAGAACAAGAAAATAAAATCCCTAGGTATCGTGTCGGTACCGGATCAGCACAGATGGTGTACCACTGATATATTTGCCGGGACACTTCATTAATCACAAATAGCTCCATTATCGCTTTGCCTGCAAACGTTCTAGCGTTTCTTTTCTTCCAAAGAGTCCAACAACGTCTACTGCCTAGCTAGAGCGTGTCCCAATACTAGACTTTTTAAGTCCCAGGAAAATTTGTAAATAGCATACAAAAATTATGTCCTGTTTGACAGTAAAATGAAAATTACTACGTGAGAAAAAAAATTTAGATTTTTTTTTTTACATAAACAGTAAAAATCAATTCAAAACTTTATATTTCTATTCTCATTCCTATTACTTATTGGACTGTCAAATAGAACCTTAGAATGTAGAACTTAGAGATATTTTTAAGTTCACAAAGTTCATTGTGTACTACAAAATCTATCTATGCTTGAAATCAAACAATAAATTTAAATCGTTAAAAACAATATATTTTTAAGTAATGTGTTAATTAGGACTAGCGTATACGGTATACATGCAAGTTTTGGTAACTTCTGATTTTCCCTATTGCTCTTTTGCTGGGAAGGGAAATAAGGCTATTCGCTTGGCCATCTAGGATAGGATTTGACACAGCTGCCTCACCCCAACCTCCCTCCCTCTCTCTCTATTCAATTTCACCACTCTTTGTAATTTTTATTCTTGATACAATATCTTTCTTCTCTCTCGGTTATACTTTGTTGAGTAGAGAGAAGAATGAGAGAGAGGGGAGAAACTATAGTCGATCGAAGTCGGGAGTGTGGTATCGTCAGAGTCCGGAGAGTAGATTTCATATCTCCATAGGAATGCAATGGTGAGTAGATTTGTTTGTCATTGGAGCGCAGCGGTGGACGTCGAAGAAGCGGATCTGGTTGTGGAGTGAGATAGCATTATGGTGATCAACATCTCGATTGGAGCACGATGGTGATGAGTATATCCGGTCGTTGTCGGAGCGTGGCGACGGTCGAAGAAGCGGATCTGGTCTTGAAGCAAGATGGCTATTAAAGTATTACAGTGATCAACATCGATCTCGATTGAAGTGTGATAGTAATTAAGTAGATCCGGTTGCCGTTATAGCACGACAGCAGTAGAAGAAGTGGATCCAACCGTGGAATGAGAATTAGAATACTAGATTATATTTTATGAGAATAAAAGAGTAAATTTAGGAATTATGGTAATTTGGCCTGTTTTAAATACGTTTTTGATCAATGAAATTATTAGTTGGTATTTAAAGCCACTAATCTTCAAATAAAAAATAATGTATTAATTAGATATCAATTTATAATTTTTTGAATTAATTTAGTATAAAGTTTAGCAGTAAAAAATAATGAAAAATAAATGCATTTAAATTAACTTATAATTTTCTTTTGGCTTGATATTAACTAAATTAAGTCAAAATTTTATAAATTTGACATGTAAACACGTCACTCGTGAAGTATATCAATTTTAATGGTTTAAATTCATTGTTTGAAATAATTCCGATTGGTTTTGAAGTTAATTAAACTCACCAAAGGACTCGTGAGCTTAACAGTGACCTAGTTCTATATTAAAATATATATGGGCTATAATATGCCTGATTATATATGTGGATATATATTTTGAAAAATGGATCTTACAAATTAAATATATATTTTTAAATAATTATAGTGAAAAACAAAACAAATGTAATAACATATTAGTATAATCTTAAATTAATTAAGTAAATCATATCATCAGTCGTTTACTTGTATTATTGTATATGTCAAACAAAATGAAAATTTTATGAATGTACAGTGTGTTATTGAATATGAGTTGCATGCTTCATGTGCATGAATGTGAATCTCACTGCATAAGCATCAATTACGGTCTCGTTTTAAAATTGTATATTTTGAGCACACTTCAATCGAGATGTAATATGCAATGAAACTTCAGGCATATCATACAATTGTTTAGCATCAATTACGGATCTGGTCTTGAAGCAAGATGGCTATTAAAGTATTACAGTGATCAACATCCTTAGTTGGATATTTTGAGCACGAATCATTAAAATTTGACCCGTAAGCACTTTGGCCGAAGTGCATGCTTACAAAAGCATATTAGCCAGACTATATATATAATCTGTGTAATATGCTTATGGGTCAAACTTAGAAAAATTATATTCGAAACGTTGAGTTAAGTAGCTCGGTAAATTAGTTATATATAAAAATTGTAGAACAACAATTTTTACTATTTTTGTAATTTTTTTACTAATTTTATAATTTTTGTAATAAAATGACCTTTTATGATACACCAACAATGTATCAACATCAAGATTCAGACACAATCTTCATTTTTTCTAACACTTAACTTGATACTAAAGGCTAAATCACTATTTGTGCAGCATTTCCTCACATAATGATAAATTATTTAAATTCACTAATTCTGCAACTCTAATTATTTTTAATATCTAAATGAATGTAATAAGAATTGCGATCGGCTGAAAGCCCATTACCCGATTTCAGGACTCTGAAATACCTCCTCAAATCTTGAGGAGAGACAAAGAAGAGAGAGGAGGTATTTCAGAGTCCTGAAATCGGATAGTGGATTTCAGCGAATGTGGATGCATGTAATAGTTATCCTCTCATATAATACAATTGGCCTAGTTGCATATCAGTATAAATTGTACAGCCCCAAGACGTTTCTCCTCAAAATTAATTATCACTTTGCATATTATCTTTCACAAAGTTCCCTCACAATGATCAATGACACCCAAATCCAGTGTGAGAATACTTTCTCGAGCTCCGTAACAATCGACGCGAACTATTTTTTGGAATCTCTCTTATTACCAGAACTTAAGTGGCAGGACGAATACCTCCTTTCGACTCCCTCTCCTAAAGAAGATCCTTCTTCATCAAATCATTTCCACAAGAAGGTGAATCATAATGCTTACGAACGGGACCGGCGAAAGAAGCTCAATAGCTTGTATTTGTCTCTCCGTATGTTACTACCCGAGGCTGAGAGAAGTGTAAGTATTAGAAATATTTTCTTTCTTTATTTCTAAAAACATAGCTACCGATCGATATTATATATTATACGAACAAGACAGTTATACTTTTTACTTGAAAAAAAAAACAAGAGAAGGGACTTCGAAGATAAGTGCTTGTAGAAGAGGACCTAGCTAAACAGCTAGTAGTTTAGCAATTAATGAGTCGTTCCACAAATGAACTTCCCTAAAATAGATTGTGTAATTGCATGAAATTGATCTCGTAGCATTGTACTGATTGTTTATCTCCGGTCTTGAATAGTTTAATTTGATTTCAGTTTGAAAATTAATAGAGCAAAACAGGAAGAGACCTGAATTTCATTAATTCTTATAGTGCCAACAATTTACAATTTACAATTTCTCAATTTCTCAATTATCCTTTTTTTACAATTCAGAAGAAGATGAGTATTCCGGTAACGGTCTCACGAGTGCTCAAGTACATACCGGAGCTTCAGAAACAGGTCGAGAAAATGACAAAAAAGAAACAACAGCTGCTTATAAAAGGTTCTCAATGGAAAAAGCACAACTCAACATCGAAGGATCATAGTATCGATTCTCTTGTTGTTAATGCTACCTGTCTCACTGACAAAGAGGTCATGGTGAATATTTGCATATTAAGCAAAAGAGCAAACAAAACTTCCCACATCAAGTATTTAGAGATTTTGGAAGGAGAAGGCCTTAAGCTAATCAACGCTTCAACAACATCGGCTCCTCTTGGAGAGAGAAAATTTTACAACCTCCATTTTGAGGTACACACATGATCCTATTCATTGTCAGTAGTTATTTGTTTTCTGAATAGCTTTTTCCAGCTTACTCAGCTGACAAACCATTAGCTAGCTAGTGTCATTTGTTTCATGATGAAAGGTTTTCTAATATAATTGAGTTATTTGACATTCATAATCTGTTTCAGTTAGCTAGAGTTTTTCTGCTGATATTTTAGCATGAATAGAAATTTGCTTTTGTTCAGTACCCAGAAGAATGAAATATAATTAAGCTTGAAAGTTTAAAAGTATGCTGCCCCAATTTTCCATTTTCTTCTTTTTCTTTGCCTTTTGATGTCGAAAAATGTAGAATCTTTAAATTAGTTTTTCACAAAACAATTATATATCAAGAAACAAGCTAGTAGTTCTTCAATCACCCTTGGGTGATGAAGTGCTGTATCTTGAACACATCTTCATTTGTAGAATATATATTGAATTGCCATAAGTTCTATATCTTAATTTTCATGTTTATTTTTATTATTTTTGTACAGATAGTGCAAGGAAAAGGAATGGAAGGGGAAGTCTTATGTGAACACCTCACTAGAGTTGTTAGAGAGAGAGGAATAATATCATTATAAAAAATATTTTCTCTTTCCTTTACCTTCTCCAATGAATGATATTAAATCCTTTCAATACCTCTTTTTATTTAATGGTATTAATTGATGAGTTCTGTCGAAAGGACTTTAACAAATTTTATCAAGAATCAGGCCTAAACCGTGCAAAATATTTGTTTCAAAATTCATGCAAACAAATTTAGAACTTAATAAATCTAAATGGCCTCATAAATCTAAACTGTTTATTCAAATTTTCACACGGATCAAACAGTTTAGATTCGGCAATGAATAAATATGTCCAAAGCCATTTGAACAAAAAGCCCATCATTAACTACGTTATTATTACTTATCCCTGAAACAGTTGAAATTTATATGCCTTAGCAATTTATTTCTAGGATATATGCAATGTTGTAACAATGCACGCTTCTGATTTTACTGTTTTGTTAAGTCACCGTTGGATTAGCAATTTTCAAAGTGGTTTAATAAATAGTAAAAAAATCAGAAAAATATAAAATTTGATCTCCAAGCACATTTTAATATATATCTCAACTTGAACGGTTCGGATCGATCTTACGAATTGGTAGTACCAAAACTCAGGAACTACCACTTTGATCTTAGCCAACCTCTATATATATATTGACTAATATGCTTTCGGTAGTACTTCAGCCGAAGTGCTACCGATCCAAATTTAAAAAAACCGAATTCGAAACTTCGAACTAAGTACCTCATTAAATTAATTATATATGGAACTTGTAGGATACCAATTTTTATTATTTTTGAAATTAGAAGGAGAGTATTAATTTTATTAATGCATACTCGTGAAGTTTTTGATGTATTAATTAGAAGGTTTCAATTCTAATGTATTAATGGTTGTTTAGCTTGCTTATTATCTGTTGGAGTTTTAGTTTTGCATACTTAGTATCTGTTTGGTTTTTTAAGTGCTTGATTTTTGGCTGGTTTGTTATGTGTACCAGTACGTTATGGTTTGGTTTAACTGAGGCTTTGTAATACTGCCTACAGTTTGTGTCCTGGTTTGTTCTCGTTTTGTAACTGTGTTAGTTCCAGTTTTTTGGAACTGGTCACAGTAAGACAATTTGATTTCTAATGAAATCTGTGGAAAAATCCAATTTTTCAAAAAAAAAAAAAAATTTCTAATGTATTAATTAAAAATTGTATTATGACAGAGCTAACAAAAACTGTATTATAACTAGCTGGAGAGTTTCAATGCTAATTTATTAAATAAAAAAAATTCAAAAACAATAAAAGGTATCAAAATTTTATCAATGGCTATTAAAACAATATGCATGAATTTCACGGGTTAATTAACATCATAAAAAGAATTCACTACTAGAATAATCGTTTATTGCATGACAACGAAAATGACTTATTGCATGGCGTTTGTCATGCAACAAGCCCCGAAATGGCTTTTTGCATGGCCTTAGCCATGCAAGTGCAACCATGCAACTGCCTTCCATACAAATAGTCAGTATTTACAAGGGCAACCATGCAAAAAGTATATTACATGAGACTTGTCATGCAATAACTAACTATGCAACTACTTCAAGAGTTGACCCAGTTTGGAGTATATGCAAGGGAATAGAGTGCGGGTCCCATCATACTATTTGCAAGGAGCGAACGTGGGTCCCACCATAGTATTTGCAAGGCAAGGGAACACGGGACCCACTAGACTATATGCAATGATAGATAACGTGGGACCTACTTGATTATTTGCAAGGTTAGTTAATGTGGGCCCCATATGTTTATTTGCATGGGAGATGATTTTGTTATAACCTGGGAAGAATATATAGTTATTAAATGGATGACTATTTGCACGGATATGATTGATTTGCACATAAATTACCAATATTTACATGGAAGATCCGACGTCTAAAATTAGCTACTTGGAGGCAAGAAAGCATAATCCAATTTTACAATCCTCTTTCTCTATACCAATCTGGTACCAACCCAGTACTGTTTATCAATTCCCAAATTACTATTCAACAAAATTTACATAAAACACATAGAAGAATACATACATATAAAACAACTAACAAGATAAGAAGAGTAATTAACTTCGATATATAACCAAAAGACTATAGTCATCATACTTTTTTCCAAAACTATAAAGGCAGTAAAACAACTTTCAAACAATTATCAAGATAAGAAGATAAGAAGAGTAACTTCTATATATAACCAAAATATACCCACCTTTCAAGCATTAACAAAATAAAACAAACCCCCACTGAGTTTGCAAAATATACTCAAAATATTACCAAAATACTTTACCCTTAATATTGCCAACAACACTAGACCTCCCTGCTTCATGTTGAAGGTTGATTGACCAACCAATTGAACATTCGGCATCATGTCCGGCAATTTCTTGTATATTCTAAGAACTCAGCAATGCTTGAAAAGACCCCTGATTTGGTTGTATAGAACCAGTAACATCCTATGTATATCAAATTGTTATATTATAACATGTTATTGTTATAACAATTATTTATGCAGTTGAAGCCTCTAAATAACTTATTATTATTTCTTACTTTGTACAAGCAATTGTTGGAACAAGAAAATGAGTTGACCACACTCTCATTTCATGACTGAGCTAAAGCAACAATATATTGCTTTACAGGAGAGAAATATAGCACATAGTTACTATAAGGGCCTATTATCTAAAGCCATAATCAGTCCAACTTTAGCCATAATCAATCAGAGATAAAAAAAAAGGGCTGGTTTTTTACAAAAAATAATTTTACAGGATTATGAACACAGTTTTGCCCTGATTTGAAAATTCAAGTACTTACAATCAAAATGTTGCCATCCCAAGATTCTCAATCAAAGACAACACAAAAGGCCAGTCATGAAGTTCTCTCTGCATGAAAAGAATTTCCATTTTATGTAAGAAATTACAAAGTAAAATATTAAAACTAACATCCAACACGAATGCTGAAATTATTCAGCTCATTTCAAATACTATGAGAAAAAATAACAGAAAGAAATAATAATATAGGAAATTAAACTTACCACTAATTATACCTTTGAAGTTGCATCATTGACAAACTTCTCAATCTATACAAGTACATACATGCAGATATTAGAAAGTTCTCATGTATGTAGTATATTCTGTTTAACTTTAAGTCTTCGTATGGACAATCATCTACAAAAAGCATACATGTAAATTAGAATCAATCTTAACCATAACAGTTAGGAACAACCGTAAGGCCAAATTCATAAAATAAAATTCAAATTTAACTCATTATTTGCCAATCAGATTATACTCTGATCTATGGAAGAATGAGAGTGTTAATTAACTATAAGACACACCATCAAATTAAACTAATCGAGATCAGCCAAGGGATCAAACCTCTAACTTCCAAAAGGGAAACCTAAAACAAAGTTCAGATAAAAATAACTACAATAAATGATACAATGAACTACAAGTACCTCTTGGTCATGTAGATATCAGCCTTCTTGCACACAATGAACTACAAGTACCTCAATAAGATCATTCACATCAACCACACGATTTCTTCTATCTAATCCATGAAAAATGAGTCAAATTACACAATCAATTTTCAAGTTTCTGCCCAAAATAAATGATTTCACACGATCATACGACACAGGAAAGCATATAATTCTACTTATGATTTTAATTAAAAAAACAGAACCAAATGACTATTGCCTTTTGTTCCCATCCTCACAACCTTGAAAAATTATGCCATCAACGAACTTGAAATTATTTCTTCTGACTCAAAAATGTTACTAAAACCAGATAATCTGAAGCAACAAGTCAAAAATTAAGTTCCCCACAGTTACATGCAATTAAAAAGAATAATTCAAAAAAAAATATCGTGGACTGTAGAACATTCAAATTGGATATATCTTGATAGATCGCCCTTGTTCAGAGGCGAGAGAGGCAGAAAACTTGGAAAAGAGGCGAAAACCCTAGATCTGAGCTACCTCTCTTTGGGTGCGAAAGGGTGGAGTAGGGGGCGGCTGGGCAGAGTAGGGGTGTGGCTGAGAGGAGGGGGGGGGGGGGTTAAACCCTAAGGGGAAGTAGTGGCTAGGGTTTAGTGAGGAAGAGGAGAGTGAGACATGAAAAAAAAATCTGGATAAAGAGGGAGCAGGAGATGATAACTTGTGAAATTTTGGTGAAATTTTAGGAGGGAATTGAAGGAGGGAAGTGAAAATTTTAGGATTTTGATATCATATTTGGTTAGGGAGTGGAGATAGAGCACATAGAGGAGAGATTTTGGAGTGATGAGTAAAAAAAAAAAACGCTACCCACAGATCAAAAGATAGAAAGGGTTTTCATATACTCTAAGGTAACGTAATATGTGCGTTTAGATCGGACCGTGTAATCATCTTCACGCACCAATATCAAAGAATCTATGCATTACCTATCGCCAGATCTAAACAGAAATATTATCTTACCTCAAAGTATAAGGACTCCCACCCACAGCTATTCATGATGAATAAATCAAGACCGTTTTTCACTAATCGGACGGCATGAAAATTTACAAAACATGTGATAGGATTGATTTCAAGTCTGTATCATTCATGATAGTAAAAATTATAATTAAATTTTTTTTATTCTGTAAAATTATAGTTTTTATTATCATTCCCATAATCTTTTAATTAAATTGTAGACAGATTAGTAAAATTTAAGCAATTAATAAACTAATCCAACATTAATTTGTGTAAATGACAATAATTTAAAATGATATTGATCAAATTTATACTAAAAATATAATCCTAGAATATTTTTATTGCATTGTTAAATAATTTTGACAAATTAAATTGTATAGTTGTACATCATGTTGTATCAATGACTTACATCAAACATATATGACCATGGAACATCAACTCTTGCTAGGTGAGTTAACGAAGGAATAACGATAAATGTCGTCCGTTGGTCGATCGGAACCATTCAAATTAAAGAGTGTTCCACTAACTTCATTGTTGGTGAGTTTGATCTGAT
>JARJHM010001781.1:0-14392 GCA_033356055.1 Carex pumila
GCTCACCGCAGTGCAAGCGAGAGTTTTACTATCTGACTGCTGTTATATGCGTCCCTGATCCGAATTACACCAGTCGTAATCCCCAACCTAAAATTTGTTGCTGTGTCAAGAGTTAAATCAATTTATGGTTAGCATATTAGGACTTGTTTGTTGCTGCTAATGGTGAAGATGCATGTGCTTACATTCAATAATTGTCGTGTTATCATAACCTAGGTTTTTATTTTTTTTTTATCTTAGCATGGAATAATTAATTATAATAATTTCAGTTATCAGATTTTTGCCTGTCTATATCAAGTGTTTAGTTCCTTCTAAAAAAATTACTTCACACAAATATGTAAAAATTGGCCATTTCATCCAAGACACACACATATATAGAAGAAGAAAAAAACAAGAAGGTGGTAGAAAATATGAGAAACTAATTAAAAAAACAAAAGAAAAATTGCGAAAACTTATGAAAATGGATGGTTCCAATGGAAACTGAAATTAAGTTGCAGCAAGTCTTATTAAATTGGGATAATTGTTGGTCTCATCTTTTCTATATATTCTTATATGAATCCGGCCCATAAAAACCCTTGTGCAATTTTCTTTGATAATGCGTACACCTTTTCTAAATGATTGAAGACTGGAAGATCCTCTGATGAAAAAATAATGTGTACGTACACGTACACCTAGTTGAAATAGACCAATGAAAAATCAAATATAAAAAAGAAAGAGCTCGGGAAGAAGAGAAATGGCTGAGAAAGAGAAGAGAGCCTCGAAATTGGCTTACAAACGAAGAATCAGCCTAACTCGGAATGAAAATCAGTGGAATCGACCGAGTCAACCCATTTAGCTGGGGTGTAATCATGTTTTAATTACCATTTATGCCCAACTATTTTTTCTTTATTTTCTATCTTCAATTACTTAAAAATATTTACATAAGCATAGTTCTGATCTGTTTATTTGTGCTGGTCAAATATAAATATAATTCTGATATGTTTCGAGTAGAGTCGATTCTGACCTTTATTCATAAATCATAACAACAAAATATTACCAATAAAAATTTGGCACTTGTACTTTTAGTGCTGGATCATAGTACATGTGATGTGAGTGCGTATCCTCTGAAATATCTATCTCATATTTTGCGCAACCGACGTGTCTGGTGCTTAGTCGAGAATAGTGTCGAGGCAGTATCATTTAAGCTTTTAGATTCATGCAGAATGTATTTGAACAGTTGTGATTTTCCAAAAAATCACGCAAAATATGAGATACTTCAGAGGATGCGAATTCAGTATGCAACAGGGGTGGCAAATCCAACCTCCAAGAGTTCGAAATTATTTTACCAGGTATATTGGTAATTAACTAATTTTTCTTTTTCTACATGTACAGCCTCTTCATATAATTTTAAAAAATTTAAGGACTGAATGTAAAAGTTAAAAACCAAACTCTTTTTTGATGTGACAGCGCTTTAGTTTTTGAGTCTGTACTCCGAAGAAAACGGAAACTATTACTTTCTAATTTTGAAAGGTCAAGCATAAAAGATTATTAAAAAAAAAGGTATACAACGAAAAAGATAAAAAAAAAACTTTAATTCTCTATTTTTCAGAGTAATCAAAATCCAAACAGTAAAAAGAACAAAAAAATGTTAAAGAAAAAAGAAATCCATCTAAAATATACTGTAAGGTCTCTCTCTCTCTCTCTCTCTCCCCCTATAAAGGAGCCTAGCTAGCATGGAGATATTAGTTGGTGATCAAAATTAAAATTAACATATAGCCTTAAACCTGCAGCTTGTCACGGTTCATCTATGTCGCAGTGTGATAAGGAGTATAGAGACTGCTCATATATTTGATTTTGAGGAGTTTCCTGTAAAAGACAAGGTTTTTATTTTGAAATTTACTGTTTGCTTTAGATGTGAATTCTAAAAGTTACAATATTTGATTTTCGTGTTTGCTGTTTTACATTTTTCTTAAATGGTCTCACAGGTGACTTAACGAGAGGTTTTTAATGAAAATTTTCTTGCTGTGAGTATAAATTAATACCATGTATTTCATTTGATTTGAAGATATGGGGCTTTAAGTATTTCATTTGTAACATAAATAGGTATTTGTTTTCTTATGTGAATAGGCTGATCAAAAGCTGACATATAGTTTGGCATGTTCTGATCCTCTAAATATGTCAAATATGAGGTAATTGTTTTAACATTAATTCTATATTTCTAGTTATCATGTAATCATACAAATTTTTTCAAAGATCAATTGGTTATCTCAATTTGGAAAAAATATGCTAATTTTTATATTTGTTTGCTTTTGAAATATGTAAACATATTTGACATATTTAGAATACCAAAACGAGTTCAATAGGAAATTGCTGCAAGATAGGTGGAAGGATTTTGGGCCAGCTATTAGGGCCGAAGTAACAGCTTTTTTTCAAAGAGGCTCAAAGAGTTCACCTGTAGCTAGATCTAATTTGATCTTAATACCCAAAACCGAGAGTGCATCGCAAGTCTCCCATTTCAGGCCAATTTCTATCTATAATGTGACCTACAAGCTATCTCTAAATTTCTGTCAAACCGAATGAGACCTTTCATCTCATCACTGATCTCTGACTCTCAATGCGCTTTCATCTCATCACTGATTTCTGACTCTCAATGCGCTTTCATCTCATCACTGATATCTCTGAGAATGTGATTCTCTTCAAGGAGGTGCTTCACTCTTTTAAACAAAAAGATTATAAGAACTCGGAATTTTGCTTGAAGGTGAATCTAGCAAAAGCTTTTGACCGGCTTCATTGGGATTACATAAGAGAATCCCTTCCCCTCTATGGTTTCCCGGGGAGAAGGAAGTATCGGTATTGGCCGTGACCGATCTGATACTGGCCCAATACTGCGGATTCTAGGTTTTTCGTCCAATTTCTGCCATTCTGGTCTGACATTGGTTATTATTCGACTTAAACAGAATGAACTATGCACATCCACTATGTACCCGTGATTAAATAGAGGAAAACTCATGATTAATCAGTACAAAGAACAACCACGGGGCCCTACCTCAAGAATTGAACTAAGAGAAACGCGATTTAAAAATATTAATGAACTAACAAGACGTCAAAATGTTAGTTCTTATGATGAGATGTTGAGTACATAGGGTTTAGTAGGGGGTATAATCAGCCACCATATGCATATGGATATGAAGATATTAACAATCCTTCATTTTGGTCTACAATGTCTTCTTTTTTTGGTTCCAGATAATAATATCTCCATTTTTATCATAAAATAGACGACAATGAAGTGATCTAGCCAGCATAACAAAGTTTCTGGCAATGAAATAGTGTGTTTATAGTTTTAATGCTTGTATTATATTGTATTAGTGAATTATTTGAATGTAATTATTTATCTAAACATAAATTATTGACAAATTATTTTTATTATCAATTTTTTCCTATTTTTATATTGTAAAACAAGCTTGTGGCCAAAAAGCCCTACCTCTTTCTGACCGATGAACCGAGTTTCCTTTGAGATCAACCGAGCCGTTTCTTGCCAAGTCTCCTTGGTCTGTTCCATTAGCTAATCTCTCTGCCATGCTTAATTTCTTGGCCTTAGGCTCACTACAGGATTTTTGTATAAACTCTTCACTCACACTGAATTTATAGTTCTTTGTAGTTTTTTTTTTTTGAAGGTTAGATGGCTTTATGCCTCTAACAAATATATTAAAAGTAGAAAATTAATTACAAGGTAGTTGTTTTTAATTAGTTGCTTGCAGAAAACAAAGTATATAATTAATGTATTTATGTCCTTTTTTTTCTGGGTTTGTTTGCACTTTAGAAAGATCCGTATTTACTTTATTAATTTGTCAAAATCTTGTATGATAACTTTAATTTTTTTTTTTTTTTGCTTTTCTATTTCTATGCATACAAATGATGATATACAATTTTTTTTTGAAAAAATATTATCATAAGAACCCAATTAATTAATATGAGATTTTCTATTTTAAATAATGGATCCACGATAATAGGATAGCCAAAATATTGGTGGAGCAGGAGTCTTATGGACATCATATCAATTCTAATTTATAATTTTAATATTTGTACGAATCTCGATGTAAATAAAATGATTCAGTACGACATTGAACCTAATTTGATCCGATGCCTATCAGATACTCCGTCTTCCTGAATTGGAAAGAAATTAGATCAAATTCGTTAAATTATGAGGGCTAAAAAGAAAAAATAAAGAAAAAAAGGGACAAAATATAAGATGAGCAAAAAACTTAATAATTCGCTCAAGATCGATTCAAGATATCTCATATTTTGTCCGGTGCCTATTCGGAGGTCACGTGGGGGCCAGTGTTATTTGAGCTTTGCGCAGAACATATTGTAGCGGTTGAGATTTTCCAAAAGTCACCCAAAATATGAGATAGATGCGAATTCCTCACCGAAATGGTCTCCTCTTTTCATGGGATTCGGATCCCCTAAAGTAACTCAATCTTGGGACTTTGGATCGAGACCGTTCGATTCGAATCCATCGCTCCAGATCAGGAACAGATCTATGAAGGCTCACGAGTAGGCAAGTGCTTACCCCTAATTTTTTTTTTTATAGAATTAGTTCTAATTTTTTCATGTACCTACCTCTGATTCAATGGAGTGTCTACCCGGGTTCAAAAATACCTTTGTTTTGGCCCAATCACACATTTGGAGAAAAAAATATGATTAAAACCAAATATCTTTGTTTTCATCAAAATCTAATGTAGAACAAAAATTATAAAGAGAAGAAGAGAATTTTGAGCATGGGAACCATTAATTTATTATAGAGGATTTACCATTTAACTTTTCAGATTTCAGACTAACTGGGCTCACCGAAAGCCCAAATAATTATTGTATGTGTGTGCATGGTCTGTGTGTCTACCAAGCCCAATTGGCATTCCATCTTATATATTCACCAAAAGCCCAATTGGCATTTTATAGGTATACATGTGCACAGCCTACCTTTCCGTTCAAATATTCACTGTGTACCACTATAAGATGGTATATTATGGATATTTTGGTTTGATTTCTATTATTGACAAAAACATATTTTCTTTGCTTCTTAATTGTCATTTTATTTTATCATGTATGTAACATTATTTATTATAGTGAAATTTACAATTTAACTCTACTAAATTTGCAATTTACTTTTTTTTTTTATGATTTTATTGTATAATAAAAGTGAGACATACGAATATAGTATTGTACCCGATAACTTAATGAATATAATAAAAGTGAGACATATATATGTATACGCACACACTGTTTTGGTTTCCTCACATTATATGAACAACTTATTTTGTTTGTATTGCATTCTCTCAATCATCACTGCCGAAGCAAAGCAAGGCTTTCAGCTAGTATTAATATAATAAGGAAGTAGTCTATGTACGAATTTTAAAGTACTTTTGTTTTATTATATTCAATAAGTGGGTTGATATATATATATATATATATATATATATATATATATATATATATATATATTTTCACTGGATTTATGAGATGGAGCAGCAGTTGTAATAACAAATACATGCATAAAGAACCCAACAAAATTTTTTTAGTGCGGGTTATGATCTCATATAAGAGACAAGATTAAAATGGTAAAAACAAATAAAACGAGATCATGATTGAGATTTATGCATTTTCCACACTTCATCTTCAAAATAAGATGCTTAATTTTGTAATGCAATAGAATCGTCTCTTTTCATAACTTGTTTTGAAAATACTGACGTTATTCCGTCTCTCTTCAATTCTAATGTATGAAATACAGGCAAGAAGTATATTAATTCAACTTAACAGCTTATGACAAGCATTATAAACACACACACACACACACGAGGAAACAAATTGTTCAAGTTTCAGATACTCCACCTGTACGTAAGTAGTACAATTTGAAATGGTGTGAGACTTAATTTCATATATTTTACTGAAGCTGAATTTTCCATGGGTTTAGTCGTTCTGAGAAGAGTATTACAAAAAAATATATGTTATTATTTCATATTAGGAATTAATATATAGATGATATATGTATATATAGAGATCCATATATAGGTGACTAATCGTTACCCTAGATTACCTATTTGTTGTATTATACAAAACCCAAAGAGGCAAACTATAAAAGATTTTATTTAATAATTCCTATCGTATGGAACAATACCTTAATTGATCTTCTAAGAGCATTACCATGTTAATAATTTGTACTACACAACTTTAACTTGCAAATAAATACTGAGATTTTTCTTTTTTTTTGATGATCGAGTGAAATTAATAAATCAATTGTCACTTGGAGAAACGTCTAGAACAAATGAAATATATATCTCATATAAATTATTCTAATATATATATTATATTGGCCCTAACAAATAGAATATCAATTAAATTATTCTTTGATTTCGTATCAAAAAAAAAAATCTTTTATTGAGGTATTAATTAATAACTGCAACAGTGAGTATAATTTACCCATAGACCATGGGAGATTGGACTAAACTTTTTTTTTTTTTTTTTTTCAAAATTGCCGGCAACTGACAAGTGAATTGTATAAGTAGAAAATAGCAGTGTCCAGTGCTACACTAACAGCTTTTCATAAATCCATTAAACTTTCACCTGCTGTGTTTTTGTAGAAAAAAAAATTAAAAATAAGAGCTCGAGTATTTCAAGGTCATGGATTATTCTGGAACGAGTTAGTGTTGGTGGGAAAAAATATTAAACAAGGTAAATATGATACAAGTTTTATTCTGATAAGGTGCTATTATTATCACGAGGAGGGATTCACTTGCACCTAACATTTTCAAAGTTTTCAAATTACAAAAAGTCAATTCAAACTGTTCAACATGATGGATATATTAAAATATGCTTATAGATAAAAACAAATGTGAAATTTGATCTCCAAGTACATTTTAATATATCTATTATGTTGAACAGTTTTGATCGACTGTTTGAACTTTGCAAATATAAGATATAATCCGGTGTCACAAAAAAAAGGCTGTAAGTGGATCTCTCTATTATCAGTCTCTTTTAAAAAATGCAATGAATGTGAAAAATTATGGACTTTAATGTCTTAATTATGTATCTTTTTGCATAATTATTATGTCTATTTAGTTGTTATTAGTTTTTTTTATTGCTGCAAATTGTGTGTGTGTGTTTTTTTTATAGTAAAATTTTAGTCAAAAGCTTTTATTTTGTATTAGCAATCTTGGAGGTTAAAATAAATAATGAACGAAATAAAATTTCAGAACAACAGGCTGGAGTAATTTTTGAAAAGTTTTGGATTCAATGAGAAAAAATATACTAAAACCCTGAACAGCTGAACACTTGAGTCTGTCCTCTGATGTAACGTAATATTTATCTTTCGATACAGACCGTACGATCATCAAAGTAAAATGCATATGTCCCTTTAGGGTGTGCTCCAATTGAGATTACGCGGAGGGAGAGGAAGGAAAATACACTGTGCGGAGGTGAACGATGCCTCAAACCGCAGCTGCCCAAAGGTTTCACCTGCTCCAGAACTGAAGAAGCGGAGGTGAATGCGTAGTGATTTTTAGCGACAATCTTCACTCCAAATCGGGGTATAAATATTACTGTTTGGAGTGAGTGTCTTCCTTTCCCTTCCATTAATGAAGACTTTCACTCTCAATTAATTACAAAGCACATCCTTAATATTATTGCTACAGCGTATCCAACGATCTAGATCTAAACTCAAAATTTATATTATCTCAAGGGATATATTCTTAAACCCTGAACCCAACCCCTCCTTTATTCTCTGCACTCATAATTTCTACCTGAATAAATCGCACCTTTCTTTTTCTCCAAGTTTACAAGATTTCCTTAAATCTTTTTCATTAATTCGTTATCTCCAAGTTCACAGGATCTTGCATCTTTTTCCAACGGCATAAAATTTCACCCCTATAAAGACTATAATTTTCCACCCGTCGGAGCTGTATATGGAAAAAAGTTCTTAGCTCTGTGTAACCCGTCGGTGTAAGACGGCCGCCAGCTAAGAACGCCTCTTGACCCTAACCCTAACCCTCCGGCGCCAGATGCAAAACCCTCTCCGCCTCAAGCCACGCACCACGATTTTCTCCTCCGTCAAACCACACCTTTCTCCCCTGCCTCCGATCAACTTGCAACTCCGCTTGTTGCCATTTAGTAATTCAGGTAGGCACGATCTTCCCTTTTCAACGTTGTTTACTGCTCCGCTTCTAATTGGTACAATAAGGATCTGTCACCTTTGTTTCTCAGGACTGTCACTACAAGAAAACTTAGATATGCCGGCGCTAAACAACTCTAATCGGCCGGTGCTGAGTAAAAACGCCACCAGATGCTCCAGATCTTAGTGGATCCTCCGATTGGTAAGTTTTCCCCAAATTGACATGCCGTGACATTTCCTAGTAGGCATTCTCTGTTGCCTTTCTTCAATCCTTCCATCACCTTCGTGTCGTAGGTCCGTAATCGTTTCAATTTCATTCATTATTTTTGTTTGATTGTTAACTGGTTGCACCTCCGATTTACCCGCTTACTGGTGTTATAACTGACAATACCCACTGACATTTTCTAGCATGTTTTCTTAGTAGGGGGCTGTCATGGTAAAACACATTGTCTAGCATGTTTTCTTTCGTTATGATTATGATTATTTGCTTTTTTATTTTTCTTGACAGTCTCGTTAGGTTACGATTGACCTTTGTAAGGCTTTTATTTCCAAAGCCTTTTGACCTTTGTAAGTGTCCCTGGTACCGCTGGTACAGTTTCTGTTACGGAAGTGTTGCCAAGGAGGACCAACAAAGAGATGCAACAACATTGCTGATGGTACCACTGAAGACACTGGTACTGCTCAGCAGTTACTGGTACAAAAATATTTGCAAGGATGAACAACAAAAATAGGAACAACATTGGGCGGCTGAACCTGGCGCTACCAGGTTTCACTTTACTTCTGTTTTTAATTTGTGTTTACTTACATCTTCATTTCACTTGATGGTCAACTGTTTTTAATTGTCTGCTATTTCACTTCTAATTTGTGTTTTCTCCCAAGTGGTCACAGCATTATTACAAAAGAAAGAAAAGAAAAGGAGTAATTTTGTCTTTTCTGTATTTTTAATTAGAATTTAATCAAGAGTTATTATAATTTTACTAGATATAATTTAGAATTGATTAAGTTATGGGTAAATAAAAAATTATTGCAAGAGTTAAGGATGATATTAACAGATGGATCTATTATTCATACAGATACAAGGTCTAGTATTTTAATTGTCAATTTCTTAAATGAGATTATATTTTGTTTTGTTCTTCTAGGTTTTCAGCTATCTTGACTACACTGATCATGAGAAGGTAATTAAATTGTAAAGGTCGCGGGCCGCTCTTATCCTGCTGTAGATCAGGTGCTTTAAACTCCTCTCTCTGATTCTTTAGATTTGACCTGGTCTCTCTCACTCCATAAGCATATTTCTTGTTTATTTGCAAAATAACAGTACTAGATTCATCTTATCCCATAGTCGAGATTTTGAATACTGCACTTACATGTGATTTACATGCGATTCTAGCTTCGGCATGTTGTCCTTTACTGAGACATGACTTCCTTGTGTTTTATCAAAATAGCTACGAAACAGAAACAAGTAGAAAATCTTAAGGCTGTTACTGGTACCAGTAATTGTTTGCCCAAATTAAAACCCTTGGTTTGGTTGGCTTAAAAGTTATTGGTTTTGATTTGTGAAATAGTATTTTACAAGCAACTTATACCTCTCACTGTGATTTAGAAAGATTCTGCTGGGGCATGCCTGAGGGAAATTGGTTTCTGACAAGGCTCAAAGTGCCAAACCAGTGACTGCTCCAACAGAGATTGTGCAATTCACTGAGGAGTTAAAACCAAGGCTGGAAAGGTGATTTTGGATTTTAAATGATCTTTTGTGTTGCAAATATATAGTTTTGTATTGTAATTTTTAAATGATCATTGTCACATTCTGACACGGCTTTAATCAAAGCACCTCCAACTGTAATATAATTAGTTTCATGATTTTTTTATATTGTTATCATTCTTTGATAAAGCATCATCAGCACATCATTCTCAAGATGAGTTATTCTAGCACATCATCAGCACATCATTCTCAAATTTAATCAAAGCACCTCCAACAAAATTTAGGTTTGTTGCCTTTTTATTACTACTCTTCTGCACATCATTCTCTTCCGACTTGGTTTCGGTCACATCATCCAATTCAGGAATTTCACAAGATGAGTTATTCTCATGTATGATTTCAATTTTTGGGGATAAATTTGATTGTTGTTCTTCTTCTTCTAATTCACATGCATAAATTCCATTCTCAGCCAATTTCATTTCTGGCTCTTTTGTAATGGCAGCTGTACCAAAACTATCTTCTAGTTTTTCTATTTCGTCATGAGAATTGCAATTTGATTATGAAGTTGGGGCATCTGACAGTAGTGTACTGTCTGCATGTGAGTCCTCAGCATTTGATTCTATTGCAAGTGTCTCTGATTCAATAATTTCCTTTTGATCAGGTAATAGTGAGCCATTGGAGAGGGTTACAGTGTAAGTCCACCTCTCAAGCCATTGCCATGTGGAGTCTGCCTTGTAAAGGTATATGGTATTTTTGGTTCTCGGTACTTGTTTGAAGGTGTAATGACATGCCATAAGCTTTTCAGGGATGCTCCTTTAGATTAGAATCATTTATTAATCTCTGTACTTGTTTTTGAAAATATTTCAGAGGTACCTCAGTTTCACATTCCTTCGTCTTGAAGTCGGGTGTTAAGGGTGATTCCAAGGCTCACCTGCTATTGCTAAATTCCGTGTACTAAATGATTATTTTTAAGGCTCACCTGCTGGTGTTAAGGCTTCCCTTCAGGTATCTTTTCAAATTAGGCAGTTAATCAACTATCAATTGCCCCAACATCACTATCAATTGCTTATTTTTCTAACTTTTTGCCACTGGGAACATAGATAGTTATATATGCTTATTTTCTATGTTTAATTTGCTTTATCAGACAACTGAATTGAGACATGATAGTTATCTATGTCCATTTTTCTTATGTTTAATTTGTCTTATCAAACCAACAAACTCAGTATATGTACCAGTATGGTGTGAATCATAGTAATTGAATACAACCCCACCTCAATGCATCTGTTTTTACACTCACTGAAGAATAAGAGCTTTCAATCAAGCATTACACAAGTAGGCCAATTGGGCATGCTATGAGTTCCCTGATGAAGACAAGGGACTCCAGTTTGTACTGTTATTTTACTGTTTTTACTACTTTTATGATTATTCAGAAGTTTAGGGATGTACTTGTAATTTTCCAAGACTGGTACTGTACCAAGGTAGAAAATTCAGGATTAATATTTGGTTTGATTTTATTTTATGAATTAGCCGTGGAAGGGAAGATACCGCTTTAGCTGGTACGATATACTTATATACCAGTAATATAATTCATTCACAATAACAATTCTCTCTAAGGAGTATTATATGTTCATGTATATATTTCAATCATATATGCATGATTTTTACATGAGCCGGCAAAAACAGAGACATCAAATGACAAAGAATGAAAAAGTTAGAATTCTTTTATCATTGTTATTACTAATTAGGGAATAAATTAATGTTGACTAACTAATATTAATTATTATCTAACCAACTTGTAGGATGGAACGCACCTAAGGAATGGACCAGGTCAGTGGAACATAGACCAGCACCACTTCCGCCACCTTTTTGACAGCTATGCTACATTGGTACGTGTCTCCTTCAACAAAGGCCATGTTAGTGTCGGCCATCGCCAAGTCGAGTCTGACGCTTACAAAGGAAAAACCGCCGCCTCTGCTTCTGCAAAACAGAAACAAGCTTCGAGTCTGACGATCACATCTAGCTTCGGCTTGTTGTCCTTTACTGAGACATGACTTCCTTGTGTTTTATCAAAATAGCGACAAAACAGAAACAAGTAGAAAACCTTAAAGGCGTTACTGGTACCAGTAATTGTTTGCCCAAATTAAAACCCTTGGTTTGGTTGGCTTAAAAGTTATTTTCCCTTTTGGTTTTGTTTTGTAAATATAGTAACTTACAAGCAACTTATACCTCTCACTGTGATTTAGAAAGATGCTGCCAAGTCATGGTCATTAATTATTCCAAAGTTGACCTTATTTCCTATATTCGCAGAGCATACTTACAAGCATAGTTCTGAAATCGAATGTGACAATGCTGGATAGTTAGCACAAGAATGCTTGGTCAATTTGGCTTCCTAGCTAAGGTACGTGCAAGCTGGTAATTGACTTCAATAATCTAACAAAATATTTTTTCTAGTTTAATTTCATTTCTTTCCATTTATTTTTTCTGGTGTTGGTATTTTCTATATTTGAAGACTTTGGGTATATCAGTTGACTGTGTGGCTACAAGTGAAGTTAGTGTCTCTCTCACACTCGACCCATCTAAGCTTTGGAGTAGAGAACTAATTCAACAGGTCAGCTTTTTTTTACTGTCGAGTGTAGTTTAGTTTGTTTAATAGTGAGTCTGTGGTACTATGCATAGCGCATATTGGTCCGTACTATGGATCGATATTCCATTTTAAAGTCTAAATAGTCAATCTAAACCACTCAACATGATCACCACATGTATATGTACTTGTAGATCAAATTTTAGAATTTTTAGAATTTTTTCACTAATTTTTTAGATAGGTAGAAAATCACTTTATCTAAAGATTTTAGACCATTCAAAAGTAGTGTTCTACCTATCTAAAAAATATAAAACTTAGTTTACAAGTATATATAAATGCGGAGATTGTGTTGAACGGTTCAGATTGATTGTTTGGAGTTTGAAAACAAAGAAATTAATTTATAGTACGGACCAATCTGTGCTATGCACAATACCATAGCCTCACTCAACATAAAATTATATTTTGAGTTTCTCAATTGCAGGAGCTAGATAATGTAGTGGGGAACTGGAGAAGATAACAGTAGTTCGTTTGCTTCAGCATAGATCTATTATCTCACTTATTGGTATGTGCCGAGGTCTTCTTTAATTCTTGATAAGGTAATTATTTTACTTGTCACTATAATATAATTTTGAAGTCCCTTTTTTGGTCTTTCACTTTAACTTCCTCACTTCTAAAATTTTGGGTTTTCATGCTGTGTTGAGAAATGGAGTAAACATACAGATGATATCGCAAGGGGCATCAAAGGTACTTATCCCTTTGCTTAGATGCTGTTGAATAAATAATCTAAGAAATAATTTATTATAGTTCAAGGGTATATATGAAAAATGTATAAAATAGAAATAGGCAGTATACTGTAGAGAATAATTAGATAGGTTCTAACGGTCATATTGACCTTAGTATATAAACATAGCCACTGTAACAGTCTTTTATACAATCTTAAAATACAAAGAAATATTTTTTGTCTCCTCAACCTACATCTCTCAAAAACAACATGGTATCAGAGCAGTAAGATCTCTGAACACAAAACTCGTAAAAACAACAACAAATCAGCAAAGAGTAGATGACTCAAGAAGGGCAACACGAGGCTACCAACAACTCCTCGAAGCTCACAAATGCATTACTCAATGGCAAAAACTACCTTACATGGGCAAAGGCTGCAGCGCGAGCGCTCAGCGGTCGAGAGATGCGTGAATACATCACGGGAGACAACAAAGTGCCCGAAGTGGCAAACCCGCTCTCGCTGACCGAAGCGGAAAAAAAGACAATGCGGAAATGGCGAACTCAAAACGATAAAATTATAACTTGGCTCACAAATTCTATGGAGTCATCCATTGCTGAGCTATTTCTTCTCCCCGACACAGCCTTCGAGCTATGGGAAGCCGTGAAAGCCATGTACGGCCAAGAAAATAATTACTCTCGGATTTATCAACTCAAATTAGAAATTCAACAAGAAAAACAAGGCACAAGAAAACACGTAGAGTACCTTGGTACTCTTCAAAAGAAAAAAGATGAGCTCCGATTGTACCGGCCGGCAACCACCGATTTGGCAATAATAAAAAAACGAGAAGAAGAGGATGATATTTTTGAGTACCTTGCGGGATTAAACCCGAGCTATGAAGCCGTAAGGGCTCAGATTATGAACACCATTCCTCTTCCCTCCTACTCCCAAATCAAAAATATGATTCAACAAGAAGAAAGCCGAAGAGAGGCAATGGGCTGTCCACAACTCACAATTGAAGAAGAACACGAGACCCATGCCTTTGTAGCAGCAAAAAATTTCAATTTACCCAAATTCGGCCAAAACCCTAGATCCCAAAATCAATCAAATAACAGTGAAATCAAGAGATGTACGGGGTGTAAAAAGGAGGGCCACACTTACGAAAATTGTTGGTTTCTCCATCCCCACTTAAAACCAAAACACTGGAAGAATCAAACCACCGGAGGAGGAAGAGGAGATCGGAACCCTGGGAAAGGAAAA
>JARJHM010001782.1:0-14351 GCA_033356055.1 Carex pumila
CAAGAATGATCCATTTATACTTGCAAGACAAGCCACGCAAGTGTTTTACGTAACTGATCCGTCCGATCGTTCAAGACATGTTGTCCTCTCTGGTAAAAGACGTATCATCGGGATTGATAATGTGGAAGACGAAGAAGCGTACAATCATTTTGATGAGATACCACTGTTTTCCACTGGCATGGCATCTTTACCAACCGGTGAGGATAACGAAACAAGTCACACGCGCAACGATCATAATGAAGGAGAATGGATTGAAGAAGTTCCCACTGGCAGCAACAATCCCTAGAAGCTTATTGGTATGTCCAAATATAAAAATATAAAAAGCTTTACGCGATACTATTCTTTAATATTGCTGACTTAAGAAATTTTTTCTTTTTTTTTCAGGATGCATTGAAACAGTAGACAATGAGAAGCATGCAAGTTAATTTTCAATTTATGTAACTTATTTCTTTTCATGTTATATGCAAATTTATTAGCTAATTTTTTTAATTTTTATTGTCTTTTTTATTTTATTATTTTATTTCATCTTATAATTAATTTTTCTATTATATATAAGATTTAGTTATTTTCTAAAACAACTTGTAAGATTATATACTAATATAATTTACTAAAATAATTTATCAAATATCATACACATACATATTTAAAAAAAATTATTAAAACAATATATAAGAATTTGTTTGAAAAATCTTAATATTTTACTCATCTATATGTATTTTACCTTTAGAAAATTTATAAGAAATTTTATTTCATAAATAAAAATAAATTCTTTCATAAGAAATGTTATTTACAAAATTTATAAAAAAAAAATAAATAATCAGGATCGGTTTTCTTCTAAAAACCGATCCAGATAACTATCTGGATCGGTTTTTCCAAGGAAAACCGATCCTGATGTTATTTTTTTTACAAATTTATATATGTAATATGTAAAAATAAAATAACTCTGTTTTGTTTTTGTGTTATATTATTTTCATACATTATTCTAATTAAAACCCTTCAACTAGGTTACTTGTGAGAAAAAATTCGGCAAATTATATAATCTTTGAATTTATTTCAACTTTATTTATGAATTGTTTGAAAAATCTTAATATTTTACTCATTTATATGTATTTTACCTATAGAAAATTTATAAGAAATTTTATTTCAGAAATAAAAATAAATTCTTTCATGAGAAATGTTATTTACAAAATTAAAAAAAAATAAATAAACAATCAGGATCGGTTTTCTTGTAAAAACCGATCCTGATATTTTTTTTTTACAAATTTACATATGTAATATCTAAAAATAAAATAACTCTGTTTTGTTTTTGTGTTACATTATTTTCATACATTATTCCAATTAAAACCCTTCGACTAGATTACTTGTGAGAAAAAATTTGTCAAATTATATAATCTTTAAATTTATTTCAACTTTATTTATAAATGTAATTGACAACCTTAATATTTTAATCATTTATATGTATTTTACCTTTACAAAATTTATAAGAAATTTTATTTCATAAATAAAAATAAATTCTTTCTTGAGAAATGTTATTTACAAAATTTATAAAAAAAAAAAAACAATCAGGATCGGTTTTCTTGTAAAAACCGATCCAGATAACTATCTGGATCGGTTTTTCCAAGGAAAATCGATCCTGATGTTTTTTTTTTTACAAATTTATATATGTAATATGTAAAAATAAAATAACTCTGTTTTGTTTTTGTGTTACATTATTTTCATACATTATTCTAATTAAAACCCTTCAACTAGGTTACTTGTGAGAAAAAATTCAGCAAATTATATAATCTTTGAATTTATTTCAACTTTATTTATGAATTGTTTGAAAAATCTTAATATTTTACTCATTTATATGTATTTTACCTTTAGAAAATTTATAAGAAATTTTATTTCAGAAATAAAAATAAATTCTTTCATGAGAAATGTTATTTACAAAATTAAAAAAAAATAAATAAACAATCAGGATCGGTTTTCTTGTAAAAACCGATCCGGATAACTATCTGGATCGGTTTTTCCAAGGAAAACCGATCCTGATATTTTCTTTTTACAAATTTACATACGTAATATCTAAAAATAAAATAACTCTGTTTTGTTTTTGTGTTATATTATTTTCATACATTATTCCAATTAAAACCCTTCGACTAGATTACTTGTGAGAAAATATTTGTCAAATTATATAATCTTTAAATTTATTTCAACTTTATTTATAAATGTAATTGACAACCTTAATATTTTAATCATTTATATGTATTTTACCTTTACAAAATTTATAAGAAATTTTATTTCATAAATAAAAATAAATTCTTTCTTGAGAAATGTTATTTACAAAATTTATAAAAAAAAAAAACAATCAGGATCGGTTTTCTTGTAAAAACCGATCCAGATAACTATCTGGATCGGTTTTCCCAAGGAAAACCGATCCTGATGTTTTTTTTTTTACAAATTTATATATGTAATATGTAAAAATAAAATAACTCTATTTTGTTTTTGTGTTATATTATTTTCATACATTATTCTAATTAAAACCCTTCAACTAGGTTATTTGTGAGAAAAAATTCAGCAAATTATATAATCTTTGAATTTATTTCAACTTTATATATGAATTGTTTGAAAAATCTTAATATTTTACTCATTTATATGTATTTTACCTTTAGAAAATTTATAAGAAATTTTATTTCATAAATAAAAATAAATTCTTTCATGGGAAATGTTATTTACAAAATTAAAAAAAATAAATAAACAATCAGGATCGGTTTTCTTGTAAAAACTAATCCAGATAACTATCTGGATCGGTTTTTCCAAGGTAAACTGATCCTGATGTTTTTTTTTACAAATTTACATATGTAATATCTAAAAATAAAATAACTCTATTTTATTTTTGTGTTATATTATTTTCATACATTTTTCTAATTAAAACCCTTCAACTAGGTTACTTGTGAGAAAAAATTCGACAAATTATATAATCTTTGAATTTATTTCAACTTTATTTATGAATTGTTTGAAAAATCTTAATATTTTACTCATTTATATGTATTTTACCTATAGAAAATTTATAAGAAATTTTATTTCATAAATAAAAATAAATTCTTTCATGAGAAATGTTATTTACAAAATTTATAAAAAAAAATAAACAATCAGGATCGGTTTTCTTGTAAAAACCGATCCAGATAACTATCTGGATCGGTTTTTCCAAGGAAAACCGATCCTGATATTTTTTTTTTTACAAATTTATATATGTAATATGTAAAAATAAAATAACTCTGTTTTGTTTTTGTGTTATATTATTTTCATACATTATTCTAATTAAAACCCTTCAACTAGGTTACTTGTGAGAAAAAATTCGGCAAATTATATAATCTTTGAATTTATTTTAACTTTATTTATGAATTGTTTGAAAAATCTTAATATTTTACTCATTTATATGTATTTTTCCTATAGAAAATTTATAAGAAATTTTATTTCATAAATAAAAATAAATTCTTTCATGAGAAATGTTATTTACAAAATTTAAAAAAAAAATAAATAAACAATCAGGATCGGTTTTCTTGTAAAAACTGATCCAGATAACTATCTGGATCGGTTTTTCCAAGGAAAACCGATCCTGATGTTTTTTTTTTACAAATTTACATATGTAATATCTAAAAATAAAATCACTCTGTTTTGTTTTTGTGTTATATTATTTTCATACATTATTCTAATTAAAACCCTTCAACTAGGTTACTTGTGAGAAAAAATTCGGCAAATTATATAATCTTTGAATTTATTTCAACTTTATTTATGAATTGTTTGAAAAATCTTAATATTTTACTCATTTATATGTATTTTACCTATAGAAAATTTATAAGAAATTTTATTTCATAAATAAAAATAAATTCTTTCATGAGAAATATTATTTACAAAATTAAAAATAAATAAATAAACAATCAGGATCGGTTTTCTTGTAAAAACCGATCCAGATAACTATCTGGATCGATTTTTCCAAGGAAAACCGATCCTGATGTTTTTTTTTTACAAATTTACATATGTAATATCTAAAAATAAAATCACTCTATTTTGTTTTTGTGTTATATTATTTTCATACATTATTCTAATTTAAACCCTTCAACTAAGTTACTTGTGAGAAAAAATTCGGCAAATTATATAATCTTTGAATTTATTTCAACTTTATTTATGAATTGTTTGAAAAATCTTAATATTTTACTCATTTATATGTATTTTACCTATAGAAAATTTATAAGAAATTTTATTTCATAAATAAAAATAAATTCTTTCATGAGAAATATTATTTACAAAATTAAAAAAAAAAAAGTAAACAATCAGGATCGGTTTTCTTGTAAAAACCGATCCTGATGTTTTTTTTTTAGAAATTTACATATGTAATATCTAAAAATAAAATAACTCTGTTTTGTTTTTGTGTTATATTATTTTCATACATTATTCTAATTAAAACCCTTCAACTAGGTTACTTGTGAGAAAAAATTCGGCAAATTATATAATCTTTGAATTTATTTCAACTTTATTTATGAATTGTTTGAAAAATCTTAATATTTTACTCATTTATATGTATTTTACCAATAGAAAATTTATAAGAAATTTTATTTCATAAATAAAAATAAATTCTTTCATGAGAAATGTTATTTACAAAATTAAAAAAAAATAAATAAACAATCAGGATCGGTTTTCTTGTAAAAACCGATCCAGATAACTATCTGGATCGGTTTTTTCAAGGAAAACCGATCCTGATATATTTTTTTTTACAAATTTACATATGCAATATCTAAAAATAAAATAACTCTGTTTTGTTTTTGTGTTATATTATTTTCATACATTATTCCAATTAAAACCCTTTGACTAGATTACTTGTGAGAAAATATTTGTCAAATTATATAATCTTTAAATTTATTTCAACTTTATTTATAAATGTAATTGACAACCTTAATATTTTAATCATTTATATGTATTTTACCTTTACAAAATTTGTAAGAAATTTTATTTCATAAATAAAAATAAATTCTTTCTTGAGAAATGTTATTTACAAAATTTATAAAAAAAAATAAACAATCAAGATCGGTTTTCTTGTAAAAACCGATCTAGATAACTATCTGGATCAGTTTTTCCAAGGAAAACCGATCCTGATGTTTTTTTTTTACAAATTTACATATGTAATATCTAAAAATAAAATAACTCTGTTTTGTTTTTGTGTTATATTATTTTCATACATTATTCCAATTAAAACCCTTCAACTAGATTACTTGTGAGAAAATATTTGTCAAATTATATAATCTTTAAATTTATTTCAACTTGATGTATAAATGTAATTGACAACCTTAACATTTTAATCATTCTTATGTAATTTATCTTTACAAAATTTATAAGAAATTTTATTTCATCAATAAAAATGAATTCTTTCATGAGAAATGTTATTTACAAAATTTATAAATAAAAAAAAACAATAAGGATCGGTTTTTACAAGGAAACCGATCCTGATTGTTTTTTTTTTACAAATTTACATATGTAATGTCTAAAAATAAAATAACTATAACATTCTCCTAAATTTCTTATAAAAATAAATATATATACTATGTTGTTTGATTATTTAGTTATATAATACAAATTATAGTTAGAAGCTAATATGCATTAAAATGGATATAAAGGAATTTATGTAATAAAACATAAATATATATATATATATATATATATATATATATATATATATATATATATTACTAAAAAATTTATATATATAAATAAAATGGTATATATATATTAGAATTAATTTTAGAAAGGATTGAGATGTATTAAAAATTTAATAAGAGGTTTCATGTGGAAAATAGCCATCCCTTGTAATTCCAACAAAATAGAGGGGCTTATTAGAAAAATTCCAAGTACATATCACCCAAACCTTTCTTCTTTCCTTGGGCATACCGATTTTCTGTGTGTGTGTTCGGTGGAGAGGTGTGTGTGGCCCAAAACCATAGAGAAAGAGAGAAAGAGAGTGAAGTTTGAGCGATAGATCGAGCCGATCGTAGTTTCGAAATCAGAACGACGTTCTCTACTCGATTATAATCTCTAAATTGGTATAAATTCTATCCTTTGATTTCTTGTAAACCCTTGAATTTCCTTTCTTTGAATTTTGGTTTGAAATTTCAGAATTTGTGTTGAATTGATTGAGTTTAATTCGATTATTGTATCGATTGCAATTATGTTGATTGAATTTTATCATTTGGACTTTGAAGCTTGGAACTAGGGTTTTGGGATTTTTGGATAATGGGAAATTAAATTGAATTGAGTATTGTGTAGCTCAATTAATCCATTTAGAACTGTTATACTGAACCCTTTGGAAATTATCGCAATCGACACCGATCGAATCGAGTTAAAACCTAAGTAGTCAAAAATCTGTGTATTGGTTGCGGGCCGCAAGACTTCTGTTACGGGCCGCAAGCAAAACCTGAAAATTTCCAGAGCCTCTGGATGAAAAACAGAGCATGTTGCGGGCCGCAATGGAAATTCTAAAAAAAAAACGCTGCTCTCGGTCTGGGGTTTCTGCGGGCCGCAATGGATCTGTTCTGGGCTGCAGGGAACACCCTGTTTAGCCCTAATTGAGTGTTTTAAACCCTAATTTTTGAAATTCTTGATCTAAACCTAATTAATATTAATAGTAGGTGTCGAATCGGTAAGGCGAGGTCTTTCGGGATCCTTCGAGACGTCTGAACCTTAGGCAGGTGTACGCTATACGCTAAGGTGCGGGATTTTTGGACTTGTCTGATGTTTTATTTTCAGAATTAAATTGTAATTCGATTGACATGTTGAATATTCTTGTTGTTGCATTATATGAGTTGTGCATTGCATTGCATACCCTAATATTGTCGAACTCGAATTGCGGTAATCTGATTGACTTGCATATTGGTATTGATTACGTTTGTGTCAATCTATTATGATCTGATCTTAGATGAAAAGTCACCGGAATTGGAAATGAGAAAAATGGTATGTTATGGATCACCAATGTGTGACCAATTTGCAAAACCTGGTGCACGTGTTTTGAGAGGATTCTAAAGCTTTAGTCTACCGAGGCTCGCGTAAGTCCCCAAACCGGTTGGGGCAAGGGCAGTATGAAACCAATTGTGAATTGTAGGAATATGGGTGACTAGTGTGAAATGTCGTATGCATGATCCGATGTGTAATGCGTTTGAATGGTCGGTTGAGATTATGATTCTTAATGAATTTTCTGAATATGACTTGTAACTAGAAATTTAGGAAATGGTTAAGCCAAGCACTACCGATGGGTGTCATATACAGTTCAGTAGGGTGGCCTTCTGTAGGTGTCTGGAACCCTACCGTTGTCGACGGGTTTGTGGTACAGCTGGGTGGTACATCGGTAGTTGCTACCAGACTGATTAAAATAATTAAGCCTGATTGTTCGTTAATTTGAAATTCGATTTAATAACTCTTGTGTTGTAATTCATTCGATTATCTGCTGTCAGGTATGCATTTATGTTTATATAGTGTTATATATGTGCAATGTGTTGTTAATGATTTCATTTTGAAAATAAAGTTTGATTGCAAGTCCAGGGATTCATTTGTGGAAATTATCGCACTGAGAATTTATTCTCACGCCCGTTGGGTTATTCTTTTTCAGGATTTGGTGCGGCTGATCCGGGAGAGGCACGACAGTCGTAGGTCACCTTACTACTTAGTTTGGTATGGTATTTGACTAGAGATGTACACATGTTTTTGATGTTATATATTCTCTATGTCATGAACCACTTTTGTACCCGTATGGAATACTGTTCGGTATGACATACTTATCTGTGTTGTGTCTGACTTGTATGATATGGTATTTTATTAGAACATGTGATGTGTGTTCGATGTTGGGGTTATTATTTGGGAATATTTTGGGGACATGTTGTGATGTTGGATATTTTTGGGGTTATGTATGATGTGTGCATGTGGGGTATTTTGGGATTATTTCGGATGTAAAAAAAAATTAATTAATCGTAATTGCCTAGTAGGCATACGGGAAATCGTATGTTTACGGCAGGGTACCGGTTGCATTCCGTAGTTGGTGGCTACGGGGTGTGACAATAACTCTGTTTTATTTTTGTGTTATATTATTTACATATGTAATTTACCTTTACAAAATTTATAAGAAATTTTATTTGATAATTTTTTGAAACTTTTCATTTTAGTTTTCATTAAATTATAAGAAAATCTGAAAAAAAAAAACAATCTGGATCAGTTTTTTATAAAATAACCAATCCAGAAAGTTTAAAATTAAAAAAATCGTGAATACATATCAAGATCGGATTTTTTAGCTTAAAACCGATCCTGATATTTATCTGGATCAGTTTTTAGCTAAGGAACCGATCTTGATATGTTAATTTGAGCTTCGCGCGTCTGATTACTTAGCCTAATTTTTGAGTTTTCAAAAACATAACTATTACTCTCTTACTCTCTCTCTTTCTCTCTTTCTCTCCTTCCTCCTTGCTGCCAAACCCTTGCCGTTGCCGCCGAACCCAGCCGTTGCCGCCGCCATCGAGGCCGTGGGCCGAGCCGCTACCCCTCCGTTCCCTTCCCCCCCCCCTGCTACTCCTCCATTCTCTTTCTCTCCTTCCCTTCCCCTTCGTTCCCTTCCCCCCCCCCTCGCTGTGCCGAGGCCCTGCCCCTGCCGTCTCCTCTTTACCGTGCCCAACCCTAAACCCTAAACAGTACCCAAGCCGCTGCCCCAGCCCCTGCCGTCGCCTCTTAACCCTAGCCGCCGTGGGGCCCTCTTCTCTCTATTCGGACCATCTCTCTTTTATCGGGTAACTCTCTTGCTCTTCTTGATCGATTTGTGCTTGATTGTGTTTATTGTAGTATTCGATTTCTTGAGCTCGGGTTGTTGATTTTCCCGACTCAAGTGAATTACTAAATTGTTGGGTTTTCAATTCGGTTATGCATTGTGTATAATGGTGATGGTTTTATGTGGGGTTTGATTTACATTTCTTAGATGCAAGTAGAGTTTGATTTACATTTCAATTCGGTTATGCATTATGTGGGGTTTTATGTGCAATTCGGTATGTGAAAATCTAAATCTTGTATTTAAATTGAATTCTTGAAAATATATTCATGAATGGCTTAATTTGTTGTAATTTAAGTAAATATTAATTTAAGAAAAAATTATAATGTTCTAGTTGTCTATATGGATACTATCTACTATATGTGTATGAAATATATATACATGTAAGCTTTTGTGAGTAGCAACATATGCATGTTTCAAATGTCAATAAATGAGAAAAGTTGATTTTGAGGGTTTTCATAACCAATCACAAGGAAATCATATTGGACAAAATTCAGAATTTTATTCTATATCTCTGATGCAAGAATGAATTGTACACCAAATTTTATTTATTTATTGTACTAGATTGATGTTGGTGGGATTATATTGGATATTTCTAAAATAATTCTTTTAGAAAGAAAATACATAGCTACATATACTAAATTATGTCCAAACTGGTACGGGTCTGTACCAATACATGCTTTAAAGTAATTTGCAACTTAATACTTTTGATCTGTAGGTCATGATGCTTTACATTATTAATGGATCAAAATAGAAAAACAGTTCTTTCAATTCGGTTATGCTCGGGTTTGATTTACATTTATGTGGGGTTTGATTTATGGTGATGAATATCATATCAAAGAGACCTAACAAGTGTTACAATTTGTAATACTTATTACTTTTTTTGAAAAAGAACTAGATATGGGAGGTGACGGTGAGCCATCCGCGGATAAGAAACGAGGAAGAGGGCCTAACAAAATTAAGGAGAAGTTTAACGAGAAAGGCAAAGCGCTGGAACTTGACAAATTTTACAAGCCGGTGGTTAATCAAGATACAACGAGTTTTCCAACGGAATTTGAAATACTGGTACGAAGGAATATTCCTATAAGGTTCCATTGATGGAAAGATGTTCCAGATGACTACAAGCAAAAAATCTGGGAAATACTTAAGGTAAATAACATGGTACTAATTTCATTAAAAATATTTGATTAGTTTAGCTCTAAATTTTGATTTATATATGGAATTAAGGTGAACTGGGGCATAGTCGAAGACGAAAAGGTGAGGAGATATTATTATCAGAGAATGACTACTTGTCACCGGAAGTGGAGAACCGATTTGACTAAAGTATGGTGCGATGGTGAGACGCCCGATTTTGATAAGCTTCAGATTGAAGAACAAGACTAGGAAGAATTTGTCGAGTATCGAATGATGCTGGATTTTGATGTATGTTTATTTCTATGTACCACCTACCTTATCTCTAATATAGAATTCATTTTTTTATAATTAAGGCAAATTGTTTATTTGTTCAAATTGAAGGTTGCTAGCCAGATTGGGACGGAGAATCAGGCACATAACAAGTATCCGCATTTCTTGGGATCTAGAGGTTACAATGGTGAGGATTTTCAGAATAGACTTAAAATTGCTATGCAGGCGATTGCAGACGAGAAAGCATCTAGTGAACCGTCTTCTCAAGGGTCAACTAGTACTGCATTGACACCAGACGAGTTGGTTGATTTGTCGATTGAGCATAGGCACGTCACATGGAAATTAGCAAGGCAGAAGCTCTCAGATGAGACCAACGAACGCTTTTATCCAGAAACATACTTATCGGTCATCAACAGAATTGTGAGTATTTAGATATTATTATTCATTGAAATTCAGCTTTAAATTATAATGTTATAACTTGCATGTCGTCATTTCAGGAAGAACAAGAAGCAACTTTCAAACAAGGCCAGTTGACCGTGGAACGATACGACGATGTTTTAGGAAAATCTCTGCCAAATCCGGAACATCCTGGGAGGGTGAGAGGAGTGGGAGGTATGGTTCCAATGACAAAAACATTCGAGAAGGGCTCCATAAGGAGGACATGCACTAAGAAGAAATTAACGCGAGAGTGGATCAAAGAGTGGAGGAGAGGGTAAGAGGAATGGAGGACAGATTACGGCAAGAAATAAAGCAAGAAATGAAAGCTGAACTTGCAATTATGCTTCAGCAGGCAATTGGCGAACCAGAAAAGACGTGTACTCCAACAGTCATTCGGAGCAGCTCCTAGTCAGTCAAACAGTATGCAAATCTCTTCGAGTTTACTGAGGTAATGCAACTTCAGATTTAAATCAGTTGGTCTATGCTTTGGTTTCATATATATTCGTATTAATTTTATTCGAGTAAAATCATATACTTGTACAGGAGGCAGAACTCGGCTGCAAACTTCTAGCGAATGTAAATGGGAATACTCGTATAGTGGCCACAGGGACAATTCATGCTCCAGTTGTACCCGGTGGAACAATTCACAACAGGCCGATGCCGCCCGACCATGCAAGAGTAACGGTGGATGGTGTTAAAGATGCGGACTTCCTAGAGCTCCCCTTATATGTACCAAATGGTGAGCAGTTAACCCTTGCATTGGTTCTCGACAGTTTCACCGCATGGCCGATGTCCATGATAGTGGTCGGTTCAGATCTAGATGAGGTATATTATTACTAACTTCTTATACTTCTTAATTTGTATCTATATATATGACATAGTTATAATTGATTACGGATTTTATTTCAATTTATTACTAAACTTTGAAGGAACCACGCAAAGAGGTACAGGTTCCTGTAGGTGAGAAAGCAACAAGTCACTGCAAGGCGTTTGATCAAATCAATTTTGACAAGCTGGGACGAACATTCAAGCATCTGCGTGATCTGTTTTCGGAACTAGATGGCAGTCCATTCACAATTGACCCGCCACTTGATCTTTTTTGTTCACCAGACCCGATATCCGTTTATGCAGATGATTATGCGGCCTTGCTCGCACCGTCGGGGTGGCTCACTGTACCAGTAATTCAGATCTGGATGCTGTGAGTTAATATTTGTAATAATTACATAATTTAGTACTTTTAATTCTAATTTCACAAAATTAAGAACACCTATATCCCTTTTTTTCTATTTTAGGTATTGGCACAAATTCATCAAGGAGGAGTTTCCCGATGAGCATGTTGGTTTCATGGACCCCGAGAGAATGAATGCCAACATGCTGAATGATGACCGAGGAGGTGTTCTTCGATACATAGGGGAAGCACTCAAAGCAAATCGGGACTAGAGATTGATTTTTATACCTTATCATCAGATGTACGTTAGTGTTATATATATATTCTAATTTCATTATATTTCTCTCTATTTATATAAATTATAGAATATGACATGGTACAAACCTAACATGCAGAAATCATTGGATATTGGCTGTGCTTATGCCAAGAGAAAGTGCATTGTACGTGTACGATTCCGACAAGAAGAGTAAAAAAATGATAATGATCACTGCTGCGGTCGAGGAGTAAGTGCCTTCTGGAATTTTACGCTTGTCTAGAATGCATTAGATTTTTTTATCATTTTTAATATCTCTCGTAAGTAATGATTGTTCAATGTGTTCATATTTCAACAGTGTCTTCGTCAGGGTAATGGAGACTTCTTTAAAGATTCATAACGACTGCAAGGTAATAGTTTCTATTGAGATATATGATTATAGGGACTTAGATGCAAAAAAAAAAAGTTGACATCTAGACATAAAAGCTAGTTGAATGCTCATTACCATATACATTTTAATATTTTCAAACTTGTTATATAGTGCCCACAACAACCTGCCAGCTGGGAATGTGCATATTATGTCATGTTGCTCGTGGAAGACATAATAAACGAACACATGGATTCTTTTCCAAACTTAAAGGTATGCATTTATATACTTTCAAAAAGTAATTAAATATTAATTGTTGCTTCAAATATAATTGTGCATGCTCTTTCGTCTTTTAAAAAATGCAGAACATTCCTGCTAAACATACTGTGCAACGCTTGAGCAACTTGCGAAAAATGTGGGTTCAATATTTTCTAAATGAGGTAAAGTCGACAAGAAGTACAACAATAATTTAGGATGTGTTGTGTAATTTTAATTTGCATGAACATGAATTGTTTGTAATAATTTAGGATGTGTATGATGTTTAACTTAGGATGTGTATGTTTATATACATATCTATTTCAATATTTCTATGTGATTTGTATCTGTAGCATATTAGGCCAGTATATATATGGAATCTGGCCTATTAAATTAAATTTTATATTTTAGATTCCACGAAACATCAGGATCGGTTCTGTTTAAGAAACCGATCGAGAAAACTAATTAAAAATAAAAAAATTATATAAAATTATATCAAGATCGGTTTTATATATAAAACCGATCCAAATACTATTATCTGGATCGGTTTTATACACAAAACCGATCCAGATAGTAGTATCTGGATCGGTTTCTATACAAAACCGATCCAGAAAGTAGTATCTGGATCGATTTCTATACAAAACCGATCCAGAAAGTAGTATCTGGATCGGTTTCTATACAAAACCGATCCAGATACTGCTATCTGGATCGGTTTCTATACAAAACCGATCCAGATACTGCTATCTGGATCGGTTTTATTTACAAAACCGATCTTGATATAATTTTGGGAATTTTGTATTATTATATTTTTGAATTATCAAGATCGGTTTTTATGTATAACTGATCTTGATAGGTTGTTATCTGGATCGGTTCTGATATATAACTGATCTAGATAATACTTACTAAGATCGGTTGGTTAAAAAATATGAAACCGATTCTGATAGTATCAGTATCACCTTCATCAAGATCGGTTATATTCCGATACTAATAGACTTATATAACCGATCCTGATTGCTTATTTTCCACTAGTGTATCATAGCACATCAATGCCAGCTACCCCATACTATAGCTATAGCCAAATAATTAGTCCACTAGCATAGCTAAAGAGATCTTGGTACAAATCTTGGAAAGATACGAATGATCATATATCATTGTTGCTTTGGTGGAAGCACGCTTGTGCTTGGAAAGTAGTATGGAATTTGTAATTCCAATTGATCGACCTGTCTTTGGAGTCTTTTTGAACCAGCTGAAATATTTGCGGCTGAATTTAACACGTGTAGTCCAGATTCGAAACTGAGTTGATGTTTAATTATTATGCGTATGATTGGTCATATGTATATCTCGTTCTGCATGCATTGCTAGGCAGTTTTGAATTCAAACCACTATGCCATCACTTAGACCAATAATGTATCCCAATTGCACAACATGTTTGTGATGACATTCTAAAACAATTAAAATACATTCTATTCCCAGAGTAGAACTAGGGTGCTAAGCTCATCAAAGTTTTGGTGAGCTTAACTCTAAAGCTCATCAAATTAATTTCAAATGACGAATCCGAACCGTTGAAACCCGCCTACCTTACGTGTGATGCATCTACATGTGAAATTTCTAAATATTCGAATTAATTTAGTAT
>JARJHM010001783.1:0-14342 GCA_033356055.1 Carex pumila
TAAGACAGCTAGTGGACCGCCAGGGATACCAGCGGTCTGGTCTGCATAAAAAATCAGATTTCTAAAAAAAAAAAAAAAAAAAAAAAATAGCAGACCGCCAGGGATCCTGGCGGTCCGCTATAGAAGTGGACCACCAACAACCCTGGCGGTTTGGTTATATTTGAAAAAACTCAGATTTTGTGGTTATTTTGGTAAAAAACATTTTTTTTGGGTTATTAATAAAAATGGCCGCAGTTATTTGCTTCTATAATTTTTTTAAACAAAAATATGTCAAATTTTTAACTTACAAATTTTATTAATTGAGATTAATAAAACAATATAATAAAAAAACATAAAAAAAAATCAGCTCATTGAAGATTGAGTCTGATAAAATTAAAACCGAATTACAGGCCCGTGTACATACTATATATATATATATATATATATATATATATATATATATATATAGAGTTAGGCTGGGGTGCTATGAATAGCATAGTGGCCTCCCGTGCTACGGCTCAATATTCAAGTTTTCAAAATCCAAACGGTCAATCCGAACCGTTCATTGTTTAATCCATATTGAAATGTGCTTGGAGACTAAATTTTACATTTTTTGGAATTTTTTTACTATTTATTAAGCATTTTTGAAACCGCTGTTTTTCAGTGGTGCAGAATTTTAATAAAAACAGCGATTTTGAAACCATCTTAATAAATAGCAAAAAAATTCCAAAAAATGTAAAATTTGGTCTCCAAGCACATTTCAATATGGATTAAACAATGAACGGTTCGGATCGACCGTTTGGATATTGAAAACTTGAATATTAAGCCGTAGCACGGGAGGCCACTATGCTATCCATAGCACCCCAGCCTAACTCTATATATATATATATATATATATATATATATATATATATTTCTTGAAATGATCGTAAGCAACTAGGGGTGTCAACGGGTACGATACGGGTCGGGTGGAGACATTTTCATACCCGTACCCGTTATGATAACGAAAAAAAATCTTTACCCTTACTCGTATTTTCGAATACGGTACGGGTCGGATAAACGGATAAAAAAGCGTCATTAACATTTCAATTTGTGTTTTTAATAAAATAATTTTTAAAATAAGAAATAATAATAATGAATACAACTAATTTGTATTATGAAAATTTAATAAAATACAAAAATTTTATTGTACCATGTATCATCTTCATACAAATATATATTTATATATGTAATTTTATTTTTTTTAAATTATCTTATACTAAAACGGGTAAGATAACGAAAAAAAATCATTACCCTTACCCATACCCGATTAGCTAACGGAATAAAAATCTTACCCTTACCCGTGCTTTCGGATACGATACGGGTCGGATAAAAGGGTAAAAGGGTGCCATTGACACCCCTATAAGCAACTGATACTATATTTGTGTTCATACGGAATCAGAATCTGTATCACCCCAAGTACTGAGGGAATCCGCATCACCCCAGGTACCTGAGGTTCAAGTGGTGAATCTAGACCATTCATATCACTTTGCACGAATCTCAAAGCAAACTCCCTATAGCCTCAACAGTTACCGAATTGTTTAGTCTGGATGAAATTAATCTGGACCGTCCATTTTTATTAATTGCACCTCAGGTACCTTGGGAATACAGACTCGTGCTGATGTGGAAGTGATAAATCCGGATCATTGTTTTAACTTGGAACAAATTTCAAAGCAGGCTTCTCTACCGTCACAATTTGCACTGGATTGAAATAAGTCCAGCTGAATTAATCTGGACCATCTATTTTTAAAATTGCACCTCACATATCCAGGGAACAAAGAGTTGTAGAATCAGGGGCCAAGGGCTTGTGATTAGGGGTGATTAAATTGCTCATAACTCACTCATTAAATACTTACTTAAATTCGCTCATTTATCAACTCGCTTAAATCCGCTCATTAACAACTCGCCCATTTAATAAATGAGCGAGCATGAGCATGCCCCAACTCACTCATAACTTGCTCATTTAAGATTTGTCATATCTAATCCCTGTCACATTCAATCCTAAATAAATTATTGCCATATCAGTTTTGCCTCATTAAATCTTGTGTAATATTCATAGTTTCATCATACATTCAAATTTCTCCCACAATATCTCTTGGATGACACATTAAAACTTGTTCTAAAATAAAAAAAGGGCACTAGGTAGAAATCAAGGTCTTCTTAAATTCGAACCTGATAGTACTATACCTGATGTGAACCCAAATGGGTGTTATGATCAATTGAAATGTAGAGAAATAATTGCTAAGTTGATCATAGCTCACGAGTTACCTTTTACATTTGTTGAGTATCAATGGTTCAACATTTTAATGAAGTACATCAATCCGCTTTACATTTGTTGAGTATCACTGTTGAAGTATTGATGATACTGTTGATTTTTTGTAATATAATTCTATTTTTTTGGATTTTTATTCTATTTTATTTAAATGAATTACAACAATTTATTAAATTTTAGTACTCATAACTCGTGAGCCGCTCATAACTCGCTCATTTATCAACTCGCTTAAACTCGCTCATTTACTAAATGAGGTAGCATGAACATACCCTAACTCGCTCATGCTCGCTCATTAATCACCCCTACTTGTAATAAGAAAAATGAAATGAACAAATTTATATTTTTAAAGTAAGAACAGAATAAAGTGGGACAATAAATTGAAAAGGAGAACTTTAAGCGTCAATTTCAAGTAAATCATGAATAGTTAAAGTGGGACTAGAATCAAGGGCTTAGGGTAGTGTATTAATTATACCCATTAGGGGTAACCCGTGTCCTGCCCGTCCGTATCCGATGCCCGAGGTATCTGTGCTCAAGCCCGGGTATAGGTCGGGTACGGACAAAAAATGGACTGGACTTTATTTTTTGGGCAGATACCTGACCTTACCCATACCCGAATACCCATACCAGATAACGCCCCTACCCGCCTACCCGAATACCTGTACCCTTATACCCGACCCGTTAATTCAAAACCAAATTTTGAATTTTCCCCCCGGTTCAGTCTAATCCGGATCCGACCGGCCGAACCCACCCGGACTGGACCAACCGGATTGGACAATTTTTTTTTTCTGTTATTTTTTTGAAAATTAAAATTTTATCCCTCCAATCAAATTTCTTTAAATACACCTCTCTTCCTCCCTTCATTTTCATATTTCTATATCAAATTCTCGATTCTCATTCTCTCAATCTAAATTTCTATTATTGATTTAAGAAATTTTTAATTTATATTTTATTATTTTAAAGTAATTGCTTTAAGATATTTTTTATTTATATTCTATTTAACCTATTGAAAATAAATGAACGTTTAGAAAATATATTATCAATTTAAAATGTAAACTAAAAATTCCGAGATATAAATAAATTATGAAACTATATAAATAGAATGAGAATTTGAAAATAAAATAACATGACTCATGTAAAGAAATAAATAAATACATTTGTACTTAGCCGAATAAACATACAAATTTTGGCAAGAATAATTTATATATATAATAAGTTACAAATTTTATTTATTTAGGAATTATAAAGATGTGACTTGATAATTTTATGTATATATATACACACACTATTTGATATTGAACTATTCAGATTTTAAAAGTCGAATTATAAACACGTAATAATATTTATATGACACTGTTAAAAGAAAAAAAAAACAAAACAGCAAAAAAAAAAAAAAAAAAAAAACGGACCGGACCTACCCGGATCGCCTTGCCCGTCAAGGGTACAACGGGCACGGGTATAGGACGGGTAGGGTACGGTTTTTAAAAAAAATACCCGAGATACCTTTGCCCGTATACCCTAGCACCCATCATACCCGTGCCCGTACCCGTGACCGGGTATGCCCGGACCGCCCGGTCCTGCCCGCCCGTTAATACACTAGCTTAGGGTATGTTTGGCAAATTATATATTGGAATAGAGAAAAAATAAAATTTAGAATAGACTCCAATTCTTCACTATTTTGTTCGCATTATGTTAAAGATGAAATTGTTAGAAGAGTGTAATAGTAGAAAAGTATTAGTAAATGAACCATTTTGATCTATTAGAAAAGGCCAATTTCTCTATTCCACCATCTTCATGGAATGGAGAATTGGCTAGACGAGAACATAGTTGTAAAAGACAAGAGTCTAACTACAAAAACTTATACTCAATTCCACTTTTCTCATTTCACCAATTCCAATCAATTATTTTTCCGTTCGACATAAATAGTGTCTCTATTCCAATATATTTCTCTATTTCTCTCTTCCCGAACACGACCTAAGATTATAATTATTACATAGATCAACGAATTTGTCAATAATATAGCAAAATTTATAATAATATGAAGTTATAAAATTGTATTGTTAAACAAAATTTATAGATAGTACATATTTGTTAATCAGACAAAATATATGTTAATAAACAAATCATCACATTTGTTAACATCGGGAAAAAATAATAATTTTGACAAATCTTTTAGATAATAGACTTAAATTTTTCTTTCATCACAATTATCTAGGAATAATAATAACCAAGCATGTTCAGTTACAAAGTTTCATAAATTTAGAATGTTATATTATTATTAAATATCCTTGTCTAATTAATAATTAGTTATTTGTTCATAATATATAGATAATTTTACATTATTAGTATTTAGAGATGTCTAAATTGAATAATAGGTGGATAAATATTGACGTGACAGTCAACTATGAATTGCCAGAATTGACTATGCTTTGGTTTGTCTTTTAGAAATCTCTTTTGTAGGCTGTAGCTTGTTTTTATGTGGCCAGGACAGAAACACAACAGGTGTTGCTCTGATGCTGATAAAGATGTTCTTACATATAAAAAAATAATTAGTTGCATTTAACTGAGATATAATTAATAAGTGCGAACATGCATTTCAACTAAAATCTCCCTTCAAGTTTGCAAATTTCCAAATAAGTTCCAACTAAAGCCGAAAGAAAATACAAATCAGAAATATGAGTAAATTTTATCGGTATTTTCTTTTAGTGATAGTATTATCCGCGACAGGAGTAGAGAGTACCGATGGAATTTACTCAGCTGCTTAGTTTCATAAATTGCAGTCGGTGGTTGATAAATTTTTAATATTGCAATCAGTGACTTGTGGCATAGTTTTCCTCCTCTAAAGATCAAGGTTTTAATATTTCTTTACTTCATAAAACGAGTGCTAATAGTGATGAAGCTAGAATTTTCATCAGCGGTAGGCAAAATTTAAAGAAAAGAAATAAAAAATTTAACTACTAAAAATGTGCTAGTTAAGGGCTAATACATAATTAAAAGTTAATTATGCAACAAGAATAATTTGATGCTTGGAGATATGTTTTGGACCTAATTGAGACTTAAATGGGGCAAATTTTCATTTACAATTTCTAAGACATGTTTCTGATAGTACGAACAAACCAATTTATCAAATGATTTTGAAAAATAGAATAAGGATGGTTATGAATTTATGATATAGATTAGCGTTGATCAACTTCACCAGTTGACATCGTTCTTTATTGTAAATGAATTGTAAAATTTGTTAATTACAAACTTATTATTTTATAAAAAGTCAAAAGTTGTATTTCAAAAGTGACGGGAATTTAGTGCAAAATATATGTGAGACACATGTCAGTCATTATTTATCTATTTACAACTTTATCAATCATCAAACCCCACAACTTTATCAATTACCATTCTTTTATTATATATTTACAAATTTACTATGAATCACAACTACGTACTCAAAATTCAAGGGTAGGCAGTTGCCTACCCTTGCTTCAAGATGGCTTCGCCACTGAGTGCTAACGCATGACAATATGCTTAGGAGGAGTATGCATGTTGAAACTGAGTGTGCTATGTGTTCTGAATGCTTATTGGAGACAATCTTTCATGTTTTCATCCGATGTTAGTATGCGAGTCAAGTTTGAGATTGAATGAGACAACTCATTATCAAGTTTGATACGATGCTGACAACTTAGGATAGGTCTTGGTTTCAATACAGACTCTACTCGCAAGAAAGTAGGAGGATATGAACAACTCAATTTATGAGCGTGCTATGGGGAATTGGAAGCAGCGAAACAAATATATATTTAGAGGAAAAATAATATCACCACATCTGCTAGCGGGGAAAATCTCAAAATCATAGAAGAAACAAAGCTATGACTCAGGTGTTGTAAGAGAAATAGAGTAGTAAGCGGAGAAGATATGAGAAAAAGTTCAATTTTTATTATAATTTGAGTATTTGTAGATCAGTAGGAGAGAGTTGTAAATAATTTTACTTTTTATTTAACTTGGTAAATCTTAAAAAAAAAAAAGCACCTACTCTACCAAATACCAATGAATGACTTTTTTTAAGAGGTTGAATTTGAATACTAACATTTTTTTAATGCAAGTGAATTTTACACAGTACATATGTATTATGCACTTTGTAACTAACATATTTTATGAAACACTGATTAAAATACACAGTACATATATATTATGTACTTCGTAACTAACATATTTTATGAAACGCTGATTAAAAAATTAATTGAATTTTACTATATACGTACTTGCAGATAAAATTGGTTGGACTGTCACTAGCAACATATTCCATATATTCTTACCAACCACAGAGAAACTTAAAAAGATGTTCCTCTGATACTTTTTAAAACATGACGCTTTAAGTTGGCCGCATGACAATGTAGAATGTACTAGAAGCCAAGTTTAAATCCTGTGTTATTTTCTTCTGTAATTAATACGAACCTCCGAGTTTGACAACTTCTATCAAACGGCGAGGTAGGATTTAGAATTATTTATTGTTCCATTATTTAAATACCATAGTCAAATCAACAGTTCGTCGCCTAAAGGTACATTAAGTTTTAGTACATGGCATGATATAAATATTTCCTTTATCTATATCGCGGATTTCCCTAAATTGGGTAAAATTTTATTTTTTATTCTTTTAGAAAAAATAAAGAAAAACTTATCAGCAAAGGAATTTTTTTTATTAAACTATTAGAAAATTTTTTTTTATGAAATCAATATGATTATTTTTTTTTACAAAAAACATAAGAACAAAAATATCATTTCAGTCTTTTTTTTTTTTTTTACTGAAATAGCATTTTGATCCCAATCGTTTTTACAGATTTTGAGAAAAAAAATATATTAAAAAATTATAAAAATATCTGATCAACCGAAATGTCATTTCTGTTCCAAAAAAAAAAGAATCAACTTATAATTTTTGTTAAATAAAAAAGTAATCATATTGATATCATAAAAATCTTCTTCATAATTATAAAAAAAATATCGGCAAAGGGAATGTACAAAACTTCAAAAAAGTTCAAAGAAGAGGGTAGAGCTGACAGATGCATAAAACAAAGGAGACCTTTTGTTTGAATACGTACGCAACAGACAAAACTTTGTTGATTGAAATACGGACAAAGAATTTGACTGGGTCTGGTATATATTTCGTTTTCTTTGGGCCGTCATTTGACCGCATTATCCTCAACCATTGACCAAATCCTATATGAGAAAATTATGATTGATTTCATGGTTTGTTCAGTAGTAGTTCGCGTGTACAATATTTTAAGTAATAATAATAAGCTAAAATATAGTTTTTACCGTTCATTCCATTGTTTACAACCTACAGTTTGCAATAATTATACAAGGAAAAAAAAATTCAAGATATCACAAAAAGTCGGTTCGCGTAAAAAAAAATAAAAGTTTCTAAATGTTAAAAAATATAAAATCATATATGAGGAGGAATCAAATTACACTATTTTAATGGTGTTATATCTTGATACTATATTTTTATAAGTCATTTTTGTGATTTTAAAATTCAAATAGTCAATTCGAACCGTTTAACGTGATGTCCATATTAAAATGTACTTGGACCAAATTTTACATTTCTTCTGGAAAATTATTACGATTTATTTATAATTTTTTAAAATTGCTGCTTTAAATTATACAAAATTGTCTAAAAATAACAATTTTGTACACATCTTAATAAATACTAAAGAAAATCCAAAAAAAATGTAAAATTTGGTCTCCAAGCACATTTTAATATGAAGATTATATTGAACAGTTCGGATTGTCTCTTTAAATTTCAAAATAAAAAAAATAACTTATAAAAATATGATATCAAGATGTGTCACTATAAAATGGTGAATTAGATCCCTCCTCTAGATATATATCACAATTTTCTTTTTCTTGTTTTGATTTTCATAATCTTCGAGTTCTGATGTATATATCTTTTGGCGGCACTTTAGCCTTTAGATACCAGACATCAAAAGAGAACTAATGCCCCCAAACATAATAATAATAATAATAATAATAATAATAATAATAATAATAATAATAATAATAATAATAATAATAATAAAGGGACATTACTAGTTTACTACGAAATATCTTTTTAATCCTTGAGGTTATTTTCATTTCATTTTATCAACTTTTTATTGTCTAGAAATACATGCTCTAATCAGATTAGTAATAGACTAATAGCAATTGGCTCCTGAGTGTGCACTGGATAGAGGTTGAGAAAAAGAGAACATTTAAAATGACCACTCTACAAGTCTACAAGCCTTATGTTTACTAAGGAATAGTGATTGGTAAACGGGCCGGGCCGAGCGGTCCGGGCAAAACCCGGGCACGGGCACAGGTAGACACGGTTATGGGTGTCACAGGCACATGGGTACAACGGGCCGGGCATCACGGGTTTTTTTTTTCAAAAATCCTGCCCTGCCCGTTTAATACCCGTGCCCGTCACGGGTTCGGGGGTAGGACGGTTCGGGTACCGGGGGTGGGGTGGTCCAGTCTGGTCCGGGTCCGGACCGGTTTTTTTTTTTTCTGATTTTTTGTTTCTATTTTTCTGTTCTGGTTTTTTTCATCTGGTTTTTTTGGTTCTGTTTTTTTTTTCTATTTTTTGTTCCTGATTTTTTTCAGTTTTTCTGTTCGGCTTTTCTGTTCTATTTATTTTTGTTCTGTTTTTTTTTTCGTTCTGTATTTTTGTTCTGTTTTTTTTTTAACCTATTAGAAATAAATCCGAATTTCAAAAATAAAATTTAACTTATTCAAAACAAGTGTAATTACTTCACATATTAAAAAAAAAGCCTAACATCTTTATTTAACCTATTAAAAATAAATCCGAATTTCAAAAATAAAATCTAACATCACATATTCAAAAAAATAAATCTAACATCTTTTATGAACCTATTAAAAATAAATCCGAATTTCAAAAATAAAATCTAACCTATTCAAAACAAATCTAATTACTTCACATATTCAACAAAATAAATCTAACATCTTTTATTAACCTATTAAAAATAAAATCCGAATTTCAAAAATGAAATCTAACATCACATATTCAAAAAAATAAATCTAACATCTTTTATTAACCTATTAAAAATAAATCCGAATTTCAAAAATAAAATCTAACCTATTCAAAACAATCAAATTAATTCACATATTCAAAAAAAAATATCTAACATCTTTATTTAACCTATTAGAAATAAATCCGAATTTAAAAAATAAAATCTAACCTATTCAAAACAAGTCTAATTACTTCACATATTCACAAAAAAAAAAAAATCTAACATCTTTATTTAACCTATTAAAAATAAATCCGAATTTCAAAAATAAAATATAACCTATTCAAAACAAATCAAATTACTTGACATATTCAGAAAAATAAATCTAACATCTTTATTTAACCTATTAAAAATAAATCCGAATTTCAAAAATAAAATCTAACCTATTCAATGGGTAGGGGTGTATATTTATAGAATTTTATTTGGAGGGATTAAAATTTGAATTTAAAAAAAAAATGGGTAGGGGTCCGGGTAGAAAGTGAGATGGGAGAAATGGGGGGGTGGGGGGGGGGGGGGGGGGGGGGGGGGGGGGGGGAATTTGAGTTCAAATTTTGAATTTTAGATCCAAAAAAAAAAAAAAAAATTCTGCCACGGTCTCACGGTCACTGGCACGGGTTACGAGTATGGGGTTCCGGGTTCTCACGGGTATTTAAAAAAAAAAACTAGATCCGACCCGTTTAATATCCATGCCTGTGTGCCCGTGCATACTCGTGACACGGACACGGTCCGAACTGGGTACGGGCACGGGCGGACCGGTCCGGTCCGGGTCCCCGGAAGCATTTACCAATCACTAATAAGGAATAAGGATTGATAGATAGTTTGAAAATGTTAGAATAAAGATGACCGACCACAAACGCCATCTCTCCAATCTATGTATCGATCCAAACAAAAATAATAACATGGATTAGATGTGTTGTACTGTTGTGCCGTGGAGGCGCGTACTAAGAATCAAGAGTCTTGTCTAGTTGTCTTACAAAAAAAAAAAATGCAAATATTAAAAAATTTAGGTACAACATTTACAAGAACAAAGCACCCGTCAGCATCTCGTTTTTGTTGCATTGGACAATGAGCCGAGTTTTTTAAAAATATCCGAATTTACTAATATTTTATTATAAATAATCAGATATTTGACAAAATTATATTTTTGTCTAAATCGTAAGAAAATTTTACGGTTTGAATTAAAAATTCAAATCGTAAGATTTACTTATGATTTGGAAATTTTTTTTTTTCAAATCGTAAAATTTTCGTACGATTTGAATATTTTTTTTTAGCCCAATTTTGCACCTCTGGTTAATATATCAAAACACTTTCAAAAATCATGAAAATTTACCGACATGCATTGTTGACTTCATAAAATAAGACCGTGAAGTTTCATACAAAATATCAAAACAGATCGTGAGATATCATCTCTCAAAAATTGCCCAAACTGATGAAGGAGTGCTTCTGAGCCCAAATTTGCACCTCTGATTTGTTGGGGTTTTGACAGTTCAAACCTATTGATTAGCTTAATTACGGAAAGTGCGTAAAACAAAATTTTACGGTTTAAGCTAAGAATTAAACGAGTTATGTCAAGAAACTTTCCAAGACGATCCACCTTCAGTATTCCTACGGCATCAAAACCTCATTTAATTCATTTATAGATCTACTCCATAATTAATTTCTAAAACATTAAATCTATCTACCAATTAAATAGATTAATATAACATGATTTATACCTCGTTTCCAAATCTCAGTTGGATCGTAGCTGAGCGAGAAGAGCTACACCAAGGAAGGAATCGACTTGCAGTATCACACGTGTGATACCTATATCGGTTATCCACCAGGACTAACCGGAGAGCGATTTATTTCTTCTGCCAGAAATACCGTAAACCGCAGAATTATACAAAAACACTATTCACCGAGAAAAGGACGAAATAAATATATTTCTGTCCCGAGGTTACTGTTGGGTTTCGGATACCACTTTTGGGGTTTCACGGTAACCAAAACTCGTTTAGGCTTAAGGTGCGGAATGACCGTAGAACAAAAATTTCTAAGGCCAACTTAAGCTCAGGATTAAATGGGGTATGTCAGAAAACTTTCCAAGGCAGTCCACCTTCAGTATTCCTTTGGCATCAAAACCCAATTTAATCCTTTTACAGATCTACTCCATGATTGATTTCTAAAACTTTAATCTACTAACCAATTAAATAGATTAATATAACATATTTATACCTTGTTTCCAAATCACAGTTGGAATGCAGACCGAGCGTGTAGAGCTACATCACGGAAGGAATCGTCTTGTCTTAGAGCATTAGACGTCTGATGCCTCTATTGGTTATCCACCAGGACTAACCAGAGAGCGGTTTATTTCTTCTGCCAGAAATACCGTAAACCGCAGAATTATGCAAAAACACTATTCACGGGAAAAAAAACGAAAACCTGCAACCACGAATTTTCGGTTACTCAGTTTCATCAAATGAGCAAAACTGACATACCGCAAAATTCAGTAAAATACTATTCATCGATCCCGTAAATATACTCCACAACAATACGCAAGATTATACATCAACTACGTATAACTTTCATTTCTCAACCGAAACACTATTTGAGAGAGAAATCGAGAAAGAGAGAAAATACCGATTCGATTCTGCACGAAACGATATGTGTGGATTAGTGGTTTTTCTCTTTACATGCACCCCTCTATTTATAGGATTTTGAGGAGGTTCGCAAAAGACCGAAATGCCCTCCAAGTTCGGCCTATTTACATGGTATGCCATTGACACCTCATCATTTTATATGTGAAATGACCAAAATACCCCTTCCACACCCTTCCACATTCCTCTCCATGCTTCTACATCATGCAAGGTGGCATAGGTGTGAAATGAACATTTTGCCCTTGTGGATAGGATTGATGACATGCCATCTGGATAGGATCGATGACATGTCATGCGGATAAGGACGAATCTGAAAAGACCCGAATGCCCTCGGCCAGAACACAAATAATATTCGTATAATTATTCTGAACAATTATATATATATTTTTCTTGCGGTATGTTGTTTCGGTAATTTATACAACGTGTCCTGCACATTTATAAATTAACCGGTTAGCTTTTATACAACGTGTCACACACGTTTATAAATTAACCAATGTTTTTGCTTGTTATTTTTACATAACATTTATAATTTAATTATAACACGTATAATTAATTATAACCATCTTACTATTGATCATAACCAATTTATAATCAATCACAATAAGATTCTCCGATTAACTCCTATATGGTGTGACCCAATAGGATCTGTGTTATGTTGGTAAATAGAGTTAAAACTGTTTTAACTTCTATAATCATGAGCGACGTCTGGCAACACATCATGACCATCCAATTACACAGATGATGATGTACAGTACAATATCACGATCCAGTAAACAATTTACTTGTGTCTGTTCTTCTGTCTCATAGCTATCAGATTAGTTTTAAGGTAGATGTGTGTCATCCTTTTAAACTTAATCTTTTCTTGATCCTGAGGAGATTATCAAATATGATTACTCTTGTAATCATACCATGCGCTGATAATCTTACTCTATCAAGGGGCCCAGTGATGCTATTGCTCGTATAAAATACGAGGGACAAATGGTATTCTCGGTAAATTATCACTTCCCCACCTAAGCTATACATATGGGAATGCTACCGTTATGACTAAGCTATACATATGGGAATACTACCGTTATCACTTCCTCAACTAAGCTATGGATAGACTCGACTCTGATAAATGGCTGTAGGCCATGAGATCCGAAATACAGTCTATGTATGACAACATGGTATGGAACCTAGTTGTACCACTTGATGGGGTGAAACTCATAGCTAACAAGTGGGTTTTCAAAAAGAAAACAGACATGAATGACAATATGACTATTTACAAAGCACGGCTAGTAGCGAAAATGTTTCAAACAAATTTTGAGAATTGATGAAACTTTTTCACCCGTGGCTATGTTTAAGTCAATTCGGATACTCCTAGCAATTGCCGCATTTCATGATGATGAAATATGGCAAATGTGTTGTTCGTACAATAATCTTTTACGTCTATTTGACTAATTTGCAAAAACATACAATAATTGAATTTTACGATTTCTTTTACTTTTAGAATATGTAGGTCCTAGAAGAATCAGAATTGCAGTATGATATGCTTGGACAGAAGAAATCACGAAGACTTTTATCAAGAATACAAATTGTAAAATTAGAAATTTGGTAAAGTATGTGTGAGATTGATTAAAATGAGATAAAACGTTGGTAACGTTCTTCAAAACGTTGTAACGTTTTACATAGGTCTGAAACAAAAACTGATCAAAATAAGAAACAATGTTACTGCGTTATAACGTTATAAAAACGTTGTGACGTTTTATAAACGTCATAACGTTGTACAAACGTTGTGACGTTTTATAAACGTCATAACGTTGTACAAACGTTGTAACGATTAATAGCTACAGAACTACTGAAGCACAGCTGCTCAGTACCAACTAGAAACGTTATAACGTTTATAGAACGTTGTAACGTTTATAGAACGTTGTAACGTTTATAGAACGTTGTAACGTTTCAAGTACATTTAAGATTCAAATAAATTCTATTTTTTATCAAGTTTTACAGGTTAAAACGTTGGTAACGTTTTTTTAAGCTGTCAGAGAATTAAAACCCTAAAATCGTATTTGAATAAAACGTTGTAACGTTTTATTAAACGTTGGTAACGTTTTATGTCAAACATCTCATTTTTGAGCTGACACTATAAATAGAGTGATGGGATCTCTTCCTCATTATCTTAGCCGACCCTAATCATTTTAAAAACGATTTTCTGAGAGCTTAGCCTATTCTATTGTTGTGAGAGCTTAAAACTTCAAAATCCCTCAAGCAACCGAACCTACTTCACTAATCTTCATATAGATTAGATTAGAGTGATCTATTGAGTGTTTCTCTTGTGTTCTAGACAATTGAGACCTTGTTCTCATCTATTTGAGTTGGCCGTTTGACTTCCCG
>JARJHM010001784.1:0-14329 GCA_033356055.1 Carex pumila
TCCACGATATTTCTTACCTCAGGTCCAGATCCAGTACGGATACAGATTTTAATTACCAGTGTTATCACTGCAGCATATCGAACGGTGTAGATCTAAACTCAAAATTTCTTAAACCCTCACCCCTTTGTCTCTCTCGATTCCATTCAGCTCATAATTTCTACCTCGTCAGAGTATATCGCCTCTTTTCTTCCTCCCAAGTTCGCAAGATTTTCTCAAATCTTTTTCATTAATTCGGATCTCTATATCTCCGATCTTGCAACGGCTCTTTAGCCTAAAATTTCACTCCTACCTCTTTATAAAGCTCTTTGTAACCAGTCGGAGAACGCCTCCCGACCCAGACCATAACCCTCCAGCGCCAGACGCAAAACCCTCTCCGCCTCAAGCCACACACCACGGCTTTCTCCTCCGTCCAACCACGCCTTTCTCCCCTGCCTCCAACCCTCGATTCAACACGATCTTCCCTTTTCAGCGTTGTTTACTGCTCCGCTTCTAATTGGTACGTCTCCCGACCCAAATCCTAACCCTCCGGCGCCAGATGCAAAACCCTCTCCGCCTCAAGCCACACACCACGACTTTCTCCTCCGTCCAGCCACGCCTTTCTCCCCTGCCTGCCTCCAATCCTCGATTCAATAATCACAGCTCGCAACTCCGCTTGTTGCCATTGACAGTCTCGTTAGGTTATGATTGACCTTTGTAAGTGTCCCTGGTATCGCTGGTACGGTTTCTGTTACGGAAGTGTTGCCGAGGAGGACCAACAAAGATAGTCAACAGCATTGCTGATGGTACCTCTGAGCGGTTACTGGTACAAAAATATTTGCAAGGATGAACAACAAAAATAGGAACAACATTGGGCGGCTGAACCTGGCGCTACCAGGTTTCACTTTACTTCTGTTTTTAATTTGTGTATACTTATATCTTCATTTCACTTTTTGATGGTCAACTGTTTTTAATTGCCTGCTGTTTCACTTCTAATTTGTGTTTTCTCCCAAGTTAGCAATATTACAAAAGAAAGAAAAGAAAAGGAAAGGAGTAATTTTGTCTATTATTATTTTTTAATTAGAATTTAATCAAGAGTTATTATAATTTAACTAGAGATAATTTAGAATTGATTAAGTGATGGGTAAATAACAAATTATTGCAAGAGTTAAGGATGATATTAACAGATGGATCTATTATTCATACAAATACAAGGTCTAGTATTTTAATTGTCAATTTGTTAAATGAGATTATATTTTTGTTTTGTTCTTCTAGGCTTTCAGCTATCTTGACTACACTGCTCCTGAGAAGGTAATTAAATTGTAAAGGTCACGGGCTGCTCTTATCCTTCTGCAGATCAGGTTCTTTAAACTCCTCTCTCTGATTCTTTAGACTTGACCTGAGCTCTCTCACTCCAGTAGTAGATTTCTTGTTTATTTGCAAAATAACAGTACTAGATTCAAAATTAAAAAATTACCTAAGTCTGATATTTATCTTCAAATAACAGTACTAGATTCATCTTATCCATAGTCGAGTTTTTTAATACTGCACTTAGGCAAACGTTTTGTAAGATATCGGACTAAGCTCTACCATTGCTTAAGTCACCTAATTTTATGAAATTGAGGTGAAGTTGTTTGTCTTTCAGCATTCTGCACAGTTTTGAATTTATTTGTCTCAACTTCTAGAACTGAATTAAGTACTGGGGACTGTTAGGACAGAATTTTGGTAAATTTTAGTGAATTTTCTGCAAATTTATGTGTTCTGACAGGGTTTAGAGGCTTATTTCTGTGTTTTGATCTCTTGTACTGAATTCAGGTAAAATTCAGGGGCTTGCCTGCAGGTTTCTACATTCTGACAGGTTTCAGGGATTTTATGTGAGGAAAAATCTTTTATGTCACACCCACAGTATGTTTTCCATTATATATGCCTAACACTCCACAGATGAAAGGTGATTAGATTCATTGAATAAACCATTTCTTCTGATTTTACAAGGTTTTTCTTGTTATTTCTTTCCTTTGTTAATTCATGATTAAGAGTTAACATACTTACACTTCAGAGTTCCATATGAAGTGCAAAGATTTTCTCCTGAAATGCCAAATGATGTTCTTTATATAGCTTAATCTTGATCTACAAGTACATTTTCGTATGGAGATCATTTGAACGGTTCAGATAGATTGTTTGGAGATATTGATCTGTAGTATGGACCAATATGCACTATGCATACTAGCCTCACTCATGTTGCTATGTTTATTTGGTTGTACTTGGTTAGGTTTTGGTATATCCGAGCTATAACATTTGTATATTAATTTCCAGAAATTGACGGTGACTGGTTCTTTCTGTCAATGCTGCCAAGGATGCAACCGAACTTGTTGTAAAGCTTTGGGCTTACCACCACACTGCCCAAACAAAGGCTGATAAGCAACATTATTCAAGGTTAATAATTCAATTTAAATGTTCGTCTTCCTTCTCATTAGAAAATTTCTTGCATGTTGGAGAAATTTGACTGTCGTAGTAAAAGTCTATATAACATTAAAAGCTTTCCTTAAAATATTCTAACATGTGGAAAATTCATGAGTCAATCATTCCTATTTGAGTACTTTGATTTGTTGATGTTTGGGGAAACACTGATTTACCCATTATATTAAAATTTAAAATATTCTATGCAGCATGGGTCTTGATCTTATAAGAGGTACAATCTGCAACAACCTAGAAGCTGGAGGTATTGAGCCAGCTATTATGAGCAAAGTAAAAATTATTCAGGTTGGTAAAAATTATTCAGGTTGGTTTTACTTCAGCTTTAATCTATTTTTTTTTTTCGTGCAAACACTTATCTATAGATTTCAATTTGGATGGTAGAGGACTATCAATTGGAGAAAGAAAATTATAAATATACCATGCGGTAGAAATGTACTACTTAACATTTACTGGGACGTTTATGAAGAAAATTTTGAACTTAATTTTAGCTGTCTAATAATCCTCCTTTTCTTTGGTGATACAGTTTGCCACCGAAGCAGCCATAACAATTCTTAGGATAGATGATATGATCAAGCTTGCCAAGTAGGATCAAGGTCCTCAAGATGATGAGACATTACTAATTTACGGTTTGCATTTTTTTTTTTTTTTAATTTTCGAATGGAATGTGCCTCTTGATTTCGAAACAGTATGATTTGCCTTTTTGAGAGGTTCTTAATTTAGCCTAGTACAGAGTGCTTCTGCTTTGTTACTCTTTTTGTGGTCTGAACGCCATGTAGTTCATTTTTATATTTGCTTTCTGTTTATAGTGGAATATTGTAAACTGCCATCTGTTTTAATTTATTCCTTTATCCTCTGACAGCAACTGGGAACATACATCATGATTGTAATAACGTGGAAGTTTTTGAATCAGTCTGTTTGTGGAAGTATAGGATACTGGTACAGCATATTGCAAAAAACAACACTTAAGACCAAATCAGGTAGAAATTCTGATTCTAGGTTGAATTAAGCGAAGCCATTGCCCAGGCATATTGACAACACTTCCATGAACATCCCAGAACAACAATTTACATTTTTTGTATTTTCTATGATTTATGGTGAATTTTTAAAAAATTTCATTTTTTTTTTATTACCGAGCACTTTTGGCGGCGCTTTAGAAACGCTGAGAAAGGCATAATTTTTTTTTGAAAATGGTAAGACTTTTATTACCCTGCTAGCTTCAGAAGTATATTCCGCTGAATGGCTTTTATTTCGTTTGCATTGACTTCATCTGGTACTTTTGGTTGGCAAGCTTAACTTGTGTTCTGTCCAGGTTTTTGTAACAAACAGTTTCGTGGATGGTGGGACCCACCTAGCTTGTCTGTGTTACTGTCTCTAAAGCATACTACAGAACAGAGATAAACTTCAGAATCAGAGCATATATTCGAGATAAGTTTTCTCCTTATATTTTTCTTTTTCTAACCCTTCTAGTTAGATGACTTTGAATTTGAAACCATTTCTGCTTCCTTCCTATGCATATCATATTGTGGCATGTATTGTTTGGAGTCTAGTTGTTCTCTCGAGAACTGAACTAAGTTAGCAAGTCTGTAGAGACCCATATTCTCAATGCGGTGCTACTCTGGATGCCATATGGATAAATTAGTCATGATAAAGACTTTAGTTTATTTAAATATTTCATACGTTGTATCAATTGGATAGTAAAACGGGCCACTCAGTTTGAGTAGTGCCTACTGCTAACTTTGTTGCATGCTAGCACGGAAGTATATTCCACTGAATGGTTTCTTTGTCGCTGAAAAACCCTGATAATTAATTTCGTTATTTTCAAATAAAACTACACTTCTGACCATTTTTGTTTCTTCTATTGAAGCTAGAAGATGGAATGAATTCAACATGATTTGGTTGATGCCAATTGACAAGAACAACTTTGATGACTTCACAAGTGGGAGGGGAAGGCATCCTTGTTCTTTGATTGCATTAAGTTAAGTTTTCTTCTCTTATCCAATCTGTTGGGGTGTTATTTTGTGCTAGAAGAATAATAGTTGGTATAATGAAGGTGCATTGTCTATTGCTGAAAAGAATCATATTAGCCACACTGCTTCCTTCCCATGCATATAATATTCTGGCATGTATAGTTCGGAGTTTAATTGTTCTCTCGAACTGAACTGAGTTAACAAGTCTTCATGATTATTAATTTGTCCAAATGGCATCCGGAGTAGCACGGCATTGAGAACAAATTAATCATCATAAAGACTTTAGTTACTCTAAATATGCCGTACCTTGTATGAATTGGATATTAATATGTTCCTCTCTGTTCTGAGCAGTGCCTACCTGCTAACTAAATAGCATGCTAACATTAGATGTATATTCCACTGAATGGCCTTTTTTCTTTGAAAAACCCTGATAATTAGTTTCGTTATTTTGAAATAAAACCACATTTCTGACTATTCTTTTTTCTTCTCTTGATGCCAAAGGATGGAACGAATTGAACATGGATTGTTTGATGCCAACCGACAAGAGCAACACTGATGGCAGGCAAGTGGGAGGGGAAGGCATCCGTCTTCTTGGGTTGTGTGAAGTTGAGTTGCCTTCTCTTATATGCATCAAGTTGAGTTTCCCTCTCTTTTATGCTTAACTTGTGTTCTGGCTAGGTTTTTGTAACAAACAGGTTTCTTGGATGGTGGGACTCACCTAGCTTGTCTGTGTTACTGTCTGCGAAGCATACCACAGAACAGAGATAAACTTCAGAATCAGAGCATATATTCGAGAGAAGTTTTCTGTTTATATTTTTCTTTTTCTACCCCTTGTAGTTAGATGACTTTGAATTTGAAACCATTCATGCTTCCTTCCTATGCAGATCATATTATGGCATGTATGGTTTGGAGTCTAGTTGTTCTCTCGAGAACTGAACTAAGTTAGCAAGTCTGTACAGACCCATATTCTCAATGCGGCGCTACTTGTATGAGTTGGATAGTAAAATGGGCCAGTCTGTTTTGAGTAGTGTCTACTTGCTAACTTTGTTGCATGCTAGCACGGGAAGTATATTTCACTGAATGGCTTCTTTTTCGCTGAAAAACCCTGCTAATTAGTTTTTTATCTTGAAATAAAACTACACTTCTGATTATTTTTTTCTTCTATTGAAGCTAGAAGATGGAATGAATTCAACATGGATTGGTGGCAACTGACTAGAGCAACTCTGATGACTTCACAAGTGGGTGGAGAAGGCATCCTTGTTCTTTGATTGCATTAAGTTAAGTTTTCTTCTCTTAACCAATCTGTTGGGGTGTTATTTTGTGTTAGAAGAATAATAGTTGGTATACTGAAGGTGCATTGTCTATTGCTGAAAAGGATCATATCAGCCACTCTGCTTCCTTCCCATGCATATAATATCTGGCATGTATAGTTCGGAGATTAATTGTTCTCTCGATCTGAACTGAGTTAACAAGTCTTCATTATGATTAATTTGTCCAAATGGCATCCGGAGTAGCACGCATTGAGAACAAATTAATCATTATAAAGACTTTAGTTACTCTAAATATGCTGTACCTTGTATGAATTGGATATTAATATGTTCCTCTCTGTTCTGGGCAGTGCCTACCTGCTAACTAAATAGCATGCTAACATTAGAAGTATATTCCACCGAATGGCTTTTTTTGCAGAAAAATCCTTAATTAGTGTCGTTATTTTGAAATAAAACACATTTCTGACTATTATTTTTCTTCTCTTGATGCTAAAGGATGGAACGAATTCAACATCGATTGTTTGATGCCAACCGACAAGAGCAACACTGATGACGCGCAAGTGGGAGGGAAGGCATCCGTCTTCTTGGGTTGTGTGAGTTGAGTTTCCTTCTCTTTGATGCATCAAGTTGAGTTTCCTCTCTTTTATGCTTAACTTGTGTTCTGCTAGTTTTTGTAACAAACAGGTTTCTTGGATGGTGGGACCCACCTAGCTTGTCTGTGTTACTGTCTCCGAAGCATACCAAAGAACAGAGATAAACTTCAGAATCAGAGCATATATTCGAGATAAGTTTTCTGTTTATATTTTTCTTTTTCTACCCCTTGTAGTTAGATGACTTTGAATTTGAAACCATTCATGCTTCCTTCCTATGCATATCATATTATGGCATGTATGGTTTGGAGTCTAGTTGTTCTCTCGAGAACTGAACTAAGTTAGCAAGTCGTAGAGACCCATATTCTCAATGCGGTGCTACTCTGGATGCCATTTGGATAAATTAGTCATGATAAAGACTTTAGTTTCTTTAAATATGCCATACGTTGTATGAATTGGATAGTAAAATGGGCCAGTCTGTTCTTAGTAGTGCCTACCTGCTAACTTTGTTGCATGCTAGCACGGGAAGTATATTCCACTGAATGGCTTCTTTTTCGCTGAAAAACCCTGCTAATTAGTTTCGTTATTTGAAATAAAACTACACTTCTGACCATTTTTTTTCTTTTCTTGAAGCTAGAACATGGAATGAATTCAACATGGATTGGTTGGTGGCAACTGACAAGAGCAACTCGATGACTTCACAAGTGGGAGGGGAAGGCATCCTTGTTCTTTGATTGCATTAAGTTAAGTTTTCTTCTCTTATCCAATCTGTTGGGGTGTTATTTTGTGCTAGAAGAATAATAGTTGGTATAATGAAGGTGCATTGTCTATTGCTGAAAAGGATCATATTAGCCACTCTGCTTCCTTCCCATGCATATAATACTCTGGCATGTATAGTTCGGAGATTAATTGTTCTCTCGATCTGAACTGAGTTAACAAGTCTTCATGATAATTAATTTGTCCAAATGGCATCTGGAGTAGCACCGCATTGAGAACAAATTAATCATCAGAAAGACTTTAGTTACTCTAAATATGCCGTACCTTGTATCAATTGGATAGTAGTATGTTCCTCTCTGTTCTGGGCAGTGCCTACCAGCTAACTAAATAGCATGCTAACATTAGAAGTATATTCCACTGAATGGCCTTTTTTCGCAAAAAATCCTGATAATTAGTTTTGTTTTTTTGAATAAAACCAATTTCTGACTATTATTTTTTCTTCTCTTGATGCTAAAGGATGGAACGAATTCAACATGGATTGTTTATGCCAACCGACAAGAGCAACACTGATGACGTCACAAGTGGGAGGGGAAGGCATCTGTCTTCTTGGGTTGTGGGTTGAGTTTCCTTCTCTTTGATGCATCAAGTTGAGTTTCCCTCTCTTTTATGCTTAACTTGTGTTCTGCTAGGTTTTTGTAACAAACAGGTTTCTTGGATAGTGGGACCCACCTAGCTTGTTTGTTACTGTCTGAAGCATACACAGAACAGAGATAAACTTCAGAATCAGAGCATATATTCGAGATAAGTTTTCTGTTTATATTTTTTTTTTCTACCCTTGTAGTTAGATGACTTTGAATTTGAAACCATTCATGCTTCCTTCCTATGCATATCATATTATGGCATGTATGGTTTGGAGTGTAGTTGTCTCTCGAGAACTGAACTAAGTTAGCAAGTCTGTAGAGACCCATATTCTCAATGCGGTGCTACTCTGGATGCCATTTGGATAAATTAGTCATGATAAAGACTTTAGTTTCTTTAAATATGCATATGTTGTATAATTGGATAGTAAAATGGGCCACTCTGTTCAGTAGTGCCTACCCTAACTTTGTTGCATGCTAGCACTGGAAGTATATTCCACTGAATGGCTTCTTTTTTGCTGAAAAACCCTGCTAATTAGTTTTGTTATCTTGAATAAAACTACACTTCTGATCATTTTTTTTTTTCTTGTCTTGAAGCTAGAAGATGGAATGCATTCAACATGGATTGGTTTGTGGCAAATGACTAGAGCAACTCTGATGACTTCACAAGTGAGAGGGGAAGGCATCCCTTATTCTTTGATTGCATTAAGTTAAGTTTTCTTCTCCTAACCAATCTGTTGGGGTGTTATTTTGTACTAGAAGAATAATAGTTGGTATAATGAAGGTGCATTGTCTATTGCTGAAAAGGATCATATTAGCCACTCTGCTTCCTTCCCATGCATATAATACTCTGGCATGTATAGTTCGGAGATTAATTGTTCTCTTGATCTGAACTGAGTTAACAAGTCTTCATGATAATTAATTTGTCCAAATGGCATCTGGAGTAGCACCGCATTGAGAACAAATTATCATCAGAAAGACTTTATGTTACTCTAAATATGCCGTACCTTGTATCAATTGGATAGTAGTATGTTTCCTCTCTGTTCTGGGCAGTGCCTACCAGCTAACTAAATAGCATGCTAACATTAGAAGTATATTCCACTGAATGGCCTTTTTTCGCAGAAAAATCCTGATAATTAGTTTTGTTTTTCTGGAATAAAACCAAATTTCTGACTATTATTTTTTCTTTCTCTTGATGCTAAAGGATGGGACGAATTCAACATGGATTGTTTGATGCCAACCGACAAGAGCAACACTGATGACGTCGCAAGTGGGAGGCAAGTGGGAGGGGAAGGCATTCGTCTTCTTGGGTTGTCTGCAGTTGAGTTTCCTTCTCTTTTATGCATCAAGTTGAGTTTCCCTCTCTTTTATGCTTAACATGTGTTCTGCCTAGGTTTCTGTAACAAACAGGTTTCTTGGTTGGTGGGACCCACCTAGCTTGTCTGTGTTACTGTCTCCGAACCATACCACAGAACGGAGATTTACTTCAGAATCAGAGCATATATTCGAGATAAGTTTTCTGTTTATATTTTTCTTTTTCTACCCCTTGTAGTTAGATGGACTTTGAATTTGAAACCATTCATGCTCTCCTTCCTATGCATATCATATTATGGCATGTATGTTTGGAGTCGAGTTGTTCTCTCGAGAACTGAACTAGGCAAGTCTGTAGAGACCCATATTCTCAATGCGGTGCTACTCTGGATGCCATTTGGATATTAAATAGTCGTGGTAAAATGGGCCACTCTGTTCTGAGTAGTGCCTACTGCTAACTTTGTTGCATGCTAGCACGGGAAGTATATTCCACTGAATGGCTTCTTTTTCGCTGAAAAACCCTGCTAATTAGTTTCGTTATTTGAAATAAAACTACACTTCTGACCATTTTTTTTCTTCTCTTGAAGCTAGAACATGGAATGAATTCAACATGGATTGGTTGGTGGCAACTGACAAGAGCAACTCTGATGACTTCACAAGTGGGAGGGGAAGGCATCCTTGTTCTTTGATTGCATTAAGTTAAGTTTTCTTCTCTTATCCAATCTGTTGGGGTGTTATTTTGTGCTAGAAGAATAATAGTTGGTATAATGAAGGTGCATTGTCTATTGCTGAAAAGGATCATATTAGCCACTCTGCTTCCTTCCCATGCATATAATACTCTGGCATGTATAGTTCGGAGATTAATTGTTCTCTCGATCTGAACTGAGTTAACAAGTCTTCATGATAATTAATTTGTCCAAATGGCATCTGGAGTAGCACCGCATTGAGAACAAATTAATCATCAGAAAGACTTTAGTTACTCTAAATATGCCGTACCTTGTATCAATTGGATAGTAGTATGTTCCTCTCTGTTCTGGGCAGTGCCTACCAGCTAACTAAATAGCATGCTAACATTAGAAGTATATTCCGAATGGCCTTTTTTCGCAGAAAAATCCTGATAATTAGTTTTGTTTTTTGAAAAAACCAAATTTCTGACTATTATTTTTTTTCTCTCTTGATGCTAAAGGATGGAACGAATTCAACATGGATTGTTTGATGCCAACCGACAAGAGCAACACTGATGACGTCGCAAGTGGGAGGGGAAGGCATCCGTCTTCTTGGGTTGTGTGAAGTTGAGTTTCCTTCTCTTTTATGCATCAAGTTGAGTTTCCCTCTCTTTTATGCTTTAACTTGTGTTCTGGCTAGGTTGTTTGTAACAAACAGGTTTCTTGGATGGTGGGACCCACCTAGCTTGTCTGTGTTCCTGTCTCCGAAGGATACCACAGAACAGAGATAAACTTCAGAATCAGAGCATATATTCGAGATGAGTTTTCTGTTTATATTTTTCTTTTTCTAACTCTTCTAGTTAGATGACTTTGAATTTGAAACCATTCATGCTTCCTTCGTATGCATATCATATTATGGCATGTATGGTTTGGAGTCTAGTTATTCTCTCGAGAACTGAACTAAGTTAGCAAGTCTGTAGAGACCCCATATTCTCAATGCGGTGCTACTCTGGATGCCATTGGATAAATTAGTCATGATAAAAACTTTAGTTTCTTTAAATATGCCATACATTGTATCAATTGGATAGTAAAATGGGTCACTCTGTTCTGAATATGCCTACCTGCCAACTTTCTTGCATGCTAGCACGGGAAGTATATTGCACTTACTGACTTCTTTTCGCAGAAAAACCCTAATAATTAGTTTTGTTATTTGGAAATAAAACTACACTTCTGACCATTTCTTTTTCCTCTTGAAGCTAGAAAATGGAATGAATTCTACTAGGATTGGTTGATGCCAACTGGCAAGAGCAATTCTGATGACTTCACAAGTGGGAGCGAAGGCATCCTTCTTCTTGGGTTGCGTTAAGTTAAGTTTTCTTCTCTTATCCAATCTGTTGGGGTGTTTTTTGTGCTAGAAGAATAATAGTTGGTACCATCAAAGTGCATTGTGCATTGCTGAAAAGGTTCACGTTATCCACTCTTCTTCCTTCCCATGCATATAATATTCTGGTATGTATAGTTCGGAGTTTAATTATTCTCTCGAACTGAACTGAGTTAACAAGTCTTCATGATGATTAATTTGTCCTACCGGCATCCGGAATAGCACCGCATTGAGAACAAATTAATCATCATAAAGACTTTGGTTTCTTTAAATATGCCGTACCTTGTATCAATTGGATTTTAATATGTTCCTCTCATTCTGGGCTGTGCCTACCTGCTAACTAAATAGCATGCTAACATGAGAAGTATATTCCACCAAATGACCTTTTTTCTTTGAAAAACCCTGATAATTGGTTCCGTTATTTTGATATAAAACCAAATTTCTGACTATTTTTTATCTTCTCTTGAAGCTAAAGCATGGAATGAATTCCACATGGATTGTTTGATGCCAACAGATGAGAGCAACACTGATGACGTCGCAAGTGGGAGGGGGGCATCCGTCTTCTTGGGTTGTGTGAAGTTGAGTTTACTTCTGTTTAATGCATCAAGTTGAGTTTCCTTCTTCTTTATTCTTAACTAGTGTTCTGGCTAGTTTTTGTAACAGACAGGTTTCTTGGATGTTGGGACCCACCTAGCTTGTCTGTGTTCCTGTCTCTAAGCATACCACAGAAGAGAGATAAACTTAAGAACCAGTGCATATACTCAAGATAAGTTTTCTGTTTATATTTTTCTTTTTCTAACCCTTCTAGTTAGATGACTTTGAATTTGAAACCATTCCTGCTTCCTTCCTGTGCATATCATATTATGGCATGTATTGTTTGGAGTCTAGTTGTTCTCTCGAGAACTGAACTAAAGTTAGGAAGTCAGTAGAGACCCATATTGTGAATGCGGTGCTATTAGATTTTAATATGTTCCTCTCTGTTCTGGGCTGTGCCTGCCTGCTAACTAAATAGCATGCTAACGTGAGAAGTATATTCCACCGAATGGCCTTTTTTCTTTGAAAAACCCTGATAGTTGGTTCCGTTATTTTGATATAAAACAACATTTCGGACTATTTTTTTTCTTCTCATGAAGCTAAAGGCTAGAATGAATTCCACATGGAATGGCTGATGCCAATCGACAAGAGAAACACTGATGACGTCGCAAGTGGCAGGGGAAGGCATCCGTCTTCTTGGGTTGTGTGAAGTTGAGTTTACTTCTGTTTAATGCATCATGTTGAGTTTCCTTCTCCTTTATTTTTAACTTATGTTCTAGATAAGTTTTTGTAACAGACAGGTTTTTTGGATGGTAGGACCCACCTAGCTTGTCTGTGGTCTTGTCTCTAAAGCATACGACAGAACAGAGATAAACTTCCGAACCAGAGCATATATTCGAGATAAGTTCTCTTTATATTTTTCTTTTTTCTAACCCTTCTAGTTAGATGACTTTGAATTTGAAACCATTCCTGCTTCCTTCCTGTGCATATCATATTATGGCATGTATTGTTTGGAGTCTAGTTGTTCTCTCGAGAGCTGAACTAAGTTAGCAAGTCTGTAGAGACCCATATTCTCAAAGCGGTGCTACTCTGGATGCCATGTGGATAAATTAATCATCATAGAGAATTGGGTTTCTTTAAATATGCCGTACCTTGTATCAATTGGATAGTAAAATGGGCCGCTCTGTTCTGAGTAGTGCCTACCTGCTAACTTTGTTGCATGCTAGCACTGGAAGTACATTGCACTGACTGGCTTCTTTTTCGCTGGAATCCCTGATAATTAGTTTTGTTATTTTGAAATAAAACTACACTTCTGACCATTTTTTCTTTCTTCTCTTGAAGCTAGAAGATGGAATGAATTCAACTTGGATTGGTTGATGCCAACTGGCAAGCGCAACTCTGATGACTTCACAAGTGGGAGGGGAAGGCATCCTTCTTCTTGGGTTGCATTAAGTTAAGTTTTCTTCTCTTATCCAATCTGTTGGGCGGTTATTTTGTGCTAGAAGATTAATAGTTGGTACCATCAAGGTGCATTGTCTTTTGCTGAAAAGGTTCACATTAGCCTCTCTGGTTTCTTCCCATGGATATAATATTATGGTATGTACAGTTCGGAGTTTAATTGTTCTCTCAACTGAACTGAGTTAACATAGTTTCATGATTATTAATTTGTCCAGCTGGCATCCGGAGTAGCACTGCATTGAGAACAAATTAGTCATCATAAAGACTTTGGTTCTTTAAATATGCCGTACCTTGTATCAATTGGATATTAATATGTTCGTCTCTGTTCTGGGCTGTGCCTACCTGCTAACTAAATACCGTGCTAACATGAGAATTGTATTCCACCGAATGACCTTTTTTCTTTGAAAACCCTGATAATAGTTTCGTTATTTTGAAATAAAACCACATTTCTAACTATTTTTTTTCTCTCTTCAAGCTAAAGGTGGAATGAATTCACATGGATTGTTTGATGCCAATCGACAAGAGCAACACTGATGACGTTGCAAGTGGGAGGGGAAGGCATCCGTCTTCTTGGGTTGTGTGAAGTTGAGTTTCCTTCTCTTTTATGCATCAAGTTGAGTTTCCTTATCTTTTATTCTTAACTTGTGTTCTGGCTTGGTTTTTATAACAGACAGGTTTCTGGATGGTTGGACCCACTAGCTTGTTGTGTCTTGTCTCTAAAGCATACGACAGAACAGAGATAAACTTCGAAGCAGAGCATATATTCGAGATAAGTTCTCTTTATATTTCTCTTTTTCTAACCCTTCTAGTTAGATGACTTTGATTTGAAACCATTCCTGCTTCCTTCCTGTGCATATCATATTATGGCATGTATTGTTTGGAGTCTAGTTGTTCTCTCGAGAGCTGAACTAAGTTAGAAGTGTGTAAAGACCCATATTCTCAAAGCGGTGCTACTCTGGATGCCATTTCGATAAATTAGTCATGATAAAGACTCTAGTTTCTTTAAATATGCCATCGGTTGTATCAATTGGATAGTAAAATGGGCCGCTCTGTTCTGAGTAGTGCCTACCTGCTAACTTTGTTGCATGCTAGCACTGGAAGTACATTGCACTGAATGGCTTCTTTTTCGCTGGAATCCCTGATAATTAGTTTTGTTATTTTGAAATAAAACTACACTTCTGACCATTTTTTTTCTTCTCTTGAAGCTAGAAGATGGAATGAATTCAACTTGGATTGGTTGATGCCAACTGGCAAGCGCAACTCTGATGTCTTCAGAAGTAGTTGGGAAGGCATCCTTCTTCTTGGGTTGTATTAAGTTAAGTTTTCTTCTCTTATCCAACTGTGGGGTG